>PVLD010026564.1:0-22012 GCA_004027595.1 Dinomys branickii | reverse complement strand
TGTATGTATATAGGAATATATATGAATATACATATGTGCAGGAGGGCTAACATGGTTCTACTATTGTATTATATCACTTAATGCTAAGCAATAATCGATGACAGGATATTAGATTAATAGTGTATATCTGTATGTGTTAGCCTGAACACACACTTCGAAGATATCAATATGTAAAGCAGCAACAAGCGGTGTTTTTTTTGTTGTTGTTGTTGTTGATATTGCTGTTGTTGATGTATGCCTGTTTTCTTTCTTGTCTTTGGATTTTTGGTTCTTGTGTTTTTTTGTTTGTTTGTTTGTTTTTTGTTTTTTTTTCTGTTGTTGAGAGGATCAACTGTCTGACTAAATTTGCATGTCTGTATATGGGTCCATACATCTACAATTCGAAGATATCAATGGCTAAAGCAACAACTACTGTTGAGACCATATCACCTTGTCTATAGATTAGTTGTGATTGTACTATTTTCTATGATAATGGGTGTCTGTTTGTTAATATGTTTTTGTACTTTTATTTTTCTAAAATTAAAAAAAATAAAAAATAAAAAATAAATTTGCATGTCTGTATATGGGTCCATACATCTACAATTCGAAGATATCAATGGATAAAGCAACAACTACTGTTGAGACCATATCACCTTGTCTATAGATTAGTTGTGATTCTACTATTTTCTATGATAATGGGTGTCTGTTTGTCAATATGTTTTTGTACTTTTATGTTTCTAAAATAAAAAAAAAAAAAGAGTTTGTCCACCAGACTAAAATGGATGAATTCCTCATGTTCAAGTCAGTCACTTAATGGTTCATTTTACAATAGTAATAGGGAACTAACGTAGAAGTCCTCACTGAGTTTTCCTATAAAGAACTCCCTTCTTAAAGGCCTCAGGGACACCGAGAACCTTAACTTTATACTGAGTCTTGCAAACCTTCTCACCAGGAATTCAAGTCCACAGATCTCCAGGCCAATGAAGACAGTGTGCAATTACAGGGCTACCCGGAGAGTTAACATCTGGGGGACACCCTGAGTGGAGTTTTGTGCTGCCAGCTGAAGCAGAGTCAGAACACAGTTATAATCCTGCTGACAGTAGTAACCTGCCACATCTTCAGCTCCCAGGACGCCTGTGAAGATAGTGAATTCTTTTCTAGTGTAATTATCATTGAACTGTGAGAGATCCCAGATTCCTGACGCAGATACCCATAAATGAGCCATTCAGGAGCCTGTCCTGCTTTCTGCTGGTACCAGACTGAGTTGTCCCTCTGCTTGGATGTCTACAGAAGACCCTGGCTGGATTCACAACTGGTGGTGACCACCTCTCCTGCAGACATACCCCAGGAGCCTGCAGACTGGGTCATCACCAGATCACTACAGAACTCCGACCCAGAAAGCACTTCACCATACGTACGTGCACACATCTCACCATATACACTTCAACTGTTGTCATTTAGCTGCATTTCATAATGATAATTTAAGTCAATATATAAGTGGGTCATATAGGAACTAGTTCTATTCCTCACAACATGTTAATGTTATTCTTTCAACTCTAGAATGTTATTACTAAGCACTGAAATTTCTCACCAGAGACCCAGAGCAAAGGACTATTAGGACACACACCTGAGATACCACCTCACTGCATCTAGCTGCCTAGTGGAGCTCAGCTCTAGTGCAAGGCCCTTGTTCTAAAATCAGAACAGGATGGCTTGCCCTAGAGGGCTGTTGTTGTTTGCGGTTTGGCAGGGGGAAACAATACAATACAGGACACTTAATTATGAGGTTATTTCATAATAGTCACACAAGACTCATATACAAAAGGAGTGCAGGAAACCTGCGCACACACTATCTACCAAAGAATCCAGCTGAGGGCCTACGTCCCACAGTAACATCCTGCAGGAGTCCAGCTAAAGAACTAAAGCCCTTGACAATGCCCCCAACTAGTCTAACTGGAGGCCTAGAGCCCAGGACGATGCCTCATTTAGGCCTGTTTCACAGAACTGCGGTGGGAAGGCCCAAAGCTCAGTGATGGAAGCTAGAAAGTCCATGCCAGCGGCATGAAGGATCTGTGCTCGCAGGCTGAGGGATCTGCCCTGGAGCCAAGAAGCAATGCTCAAAGTGAGAATTCAGAGCTCCCCTGAAAGGCACCGCACCCGTCCTCAGGGACAGTGATCTCCAGAGCTCCCCCATGGCGAGAACAGCTGAGCTCCAATCAGGAAAGCCAGTGCAACGAGCTTCTCCAGGAGACTGAGCAGTGCACTGTCTTCCCCACCACAGCCAGAAAGTGATGCTCAGAGTAAGCACCAGAGCTCCCCCAAAGTGAGCCATAACCATTATCAGCGACAGTAAGGCCCTGAGCTCCTTTGGCTGTGAGAACAACTAAGTTCATCAGGCAAGCCAGCAGGACAAGCCCCTCTGGGAAAACAACCGATCCCAACACCTCCCCTAACAGCCTCGCTTCCTCCTCTCCAGTTCTGAGCTTATGCTCTAGGCAGCCACCCTCAGGTGGGGCTCACACACCAGGCACCATGCTGGTTCAGTTCTGCTCTGTGTTACAAGTTGACCACCAGCTGTCCCTCCACCACAGGGGCCTATGCACAGAAATGAGCCAAGGATGAAGCCCATCCTATGGGCAGTACATTGGGAAAGCAGCTTATGTAAACCAAGGGCCAAGATATCATGACAAAAGCAGATACAGTGGCCAAACTAGAAGCTCAAAGATCAACCTAGAAACTCTGCAGTTACAATATGAGATGTTATACACAGAGCTTTAGCTTCCAGTAAAAAATATATTCAAATCAGTTGAGTCTTACAAAAATGACACCCTAGCTATGTCAGATTAGCAATCCCTGTGAAATAATAAGACATGGTGGTAAAGCCATGAGAGAACTGACATAAGCGAACACGTGGACAAGGAAAGAGAGTGGGGAGGAAGAGGCAGGAAAGGGGAGAGAAAAGAAGGAAAGGACGAGCAGAAAGTGACAGGTGTGGGATCAATTTTTCATTTAGTCACCAAAGCACGCCTGGGCGCCCAACTCACTTTTATCCTGAAAGGATGAAGAGCACCACAAACAGGAAGCTGCAGTCTCCGACCTGGACCTGGGCCGCACAGCACAGGACTGGACCAGAACTTCCTCTATGGGGATCCGGTGGGGCCCTACATTAAGCTGGGGCACGAGGGCTCTCTCTGAGTGAAGTGTACAGAGAAGAGTTCAGAGAAATGACGCTTCCAGCATCTACTGAAAGTGAAAAGAGGGCTCTCAGTACATCGGGAAATGAAGAGATAAAATAAAAAACAAGATTTCCTTGAAAGCAATGGGTGCAGACAATAGCACCAATGAGTTACACCCCCAAAATGACTGCTTTAAAGAGATGAGAACTTCCAACCTTGAAACTGCCAGGGGACAGCCCCGTGGAGGAGGTGCCCAAGTGAAAACCTGTCTGGGGGAGGGCACCACCGTGCACAGCCTCAGGAACACTTAACAAATACTACTTTCAGGGCCATCGACAGCAAAGTTTAAGATCCCTGGTAGTAAAAAATTAATAGATAACTTGGGTACAAATGAAAATATCAGAGATCCAAGGGTTCTTCACAAACTTCGGACTCAGTGCTCATGAAAGGATACTGAGGAATTAAATTATCAATTTGATAAAACATACAAAGTGAAGGAAACTAAAGAAAGAACTTAAACTTTAAGCAACTGTATAAAATGCACATTTCATACACACTGTAAAGCATTCAACTCACCTTCACTGTCAAGCCACAGATATTATTGACAAGTCAATTTGTGTTTTGATGTTTGATTGAATCAGTGAGATACCACCTTTTATTTTGCTTTCTGGAGATTATATGCTACCATTATTTTCTCAGGGATCAAATACTAAAATAAACTCTTACAATCTGATGTAAGTCTCACCTAGGTTGCTGGAGAGCTTTAATATAAGACAGCCAAACTGCCTGTGGTTTGGAAAATTTCCCAGGACAAGAATAAGGAAGCTGAAAAAATGTGCCTAAGTCTGATGCTAACAAGTCAGGTCTCTGCTCCATCTTTACTAAATTTTAGAACTTTGCCTTCTGACTGCTCCAGTGGCTGAAATTTATTTTGTATCATTTCATTTACTACTCCTGATTTGTGTGAGACAGATGAAGAACAGGGCCTTCATGATCCACACTAGCTCAGTAAGTGAAATTCTCAACCTCTTAAGTGGTTAGAAAGAACACACCCTCAGAAGATAAAGTCACCAGAGACAGACTGTTCACACCTCTAACCTCAGCACAGTGGGGGCTAAGGCAGGAGCATAGAAAGTTGGCGCCCAGCCTGGGAAATTTAACAACACTGTGACATGCTGTCTCAAAATCAGAGAAAGAAGAACTGGTGATGTAGTTCAGTGTGAGTGTCCTAGATTTAATCCCCAACGCATACACAGGCACAGCACACACACACACACACACACACACACACACACACACGAGCACACACACATGCACACAAAACTGATCAGCACATTAGACAGCCTTTTATTTATAATGAAAGCACACATTACAGAATGTGTATTTACTTATTTTTCCACAAACACAGTTTCCAAAATGTATACATGGTGCACTGCATCCCTAGGGCTGTCATAAAAAATACCACAAATTTATAGATGATAGCAGCATGGCGTTATTCTCTCAAAGCTTTGGAGGAACTCTAAAATTGAACACTTTCCATAGTGGTCATCTTAGATAAAGCACAGAACAATGTCAATCACTGGTTCAAATGACTCTGAGGCATTAAAAGACCAGATTGAATTGTAATATTCTAATATTTAGAATAACTCTTTCAACTACGGACCATGGCTGTCCAGTAACTATTATAAGAAAGAGTAGACCTGAAATGGATAATTTTTGATGAGTCAGGAAAGAGTAGCCTGTAATTATTTCTCATTCATTTTGCATAAAATGAAAGCCAGTCTTTCCTGGAGCACGCTTTTCATAATTCTCATTTGTATGTCATATATGTGTCGACTGTACATCGTGATACACCACATATCTACATGGAGAGAGGCATGACTAGATATTTACCAATTTCAAAATCTACTTACCAGGAATTTCATATCCATCATGTGATGCGTATTCTTCCTCCTTTTTGTTATGGTTGATACACTGTGTCAACTTGGGAGGTCTAGAGGTTTGGTTAAGTGAGTCAGTAGTTCTGCATCCTGTGGTGAAAAGGACACACCTTTCCTGCTCTAGGATGTTGTTCATTGTGTCAACTTGAGAAATTTAGAAGGTTAAATGAGTGACTGAGGGGGGACAGGTTGTTACTTTGTATTCATCCTGAGCCTGTGCAAGAGGAGGGCATGGAGACTATGTGAGTGCTACACACCCTCTGGGTGGGGGTAGCCTGCTTACTATATAAAGGAGGGTAAGAGGCTTGTTGCTACCCCTTTTGCTTTGCTTTCACTGCCATGAATGTTTGCCCTCTGCCATGAGCCATTCTGCCTTGCAGCCAGCCAAAAATGGACTGAAACCTCCACAAACTATATGCTAAATAAGCATTTCCTTCTTTAATTTGGGACTTTGGGTGTTTTGTCTCAGCTATAAGGGAAAAGTAACCAAGAGACACTATTCCTCTTCCCTTCAACAGAGTTACTGCTCTCCAGGTAGAAGACAGATTTTGTCCCGACCCGCAGGTAGTCAACGGAGACCCTAGAGGGGGAGCAGGGATTAAAAAGAGACAAGAGACACAAGAAATGGAGACAAGACAGAATTCTGATCAAGTCTCGTTTATTGAGCAGAAAGCTCGGGTTTATATACATGCAGGAGTGGGGATTGACGTCAGCGGGTAACTAGGCAACAGAAGGAGGTTCAAACATCAGGCGAGGGTGGTCAGAGCATCAGGTGATATTGCGTAATCTACAGGAAACTGACCATATAAGGAAACCGGAACTTAACTCTCAAAATGGCTGGTAGTTTACAAAATGGATGCCCACCACAGGTCTCTCAGTGGTACAAAATGGATGCAGACCGCAGGTCTCTCAGCGGTCTCCCACAGGATTTTTTTTCTCTATGCCATATTCTTTTGATTTTTTTTTTTTTGATGCTGGGATTCAAACTCAGGACCTTGAACTTGCCAGTCAGGCACTTGTGCCACTGAACTAGATCCCCAGCCCACATATTCCTTTGATTTTAGTGCTCTCCTGTCATTTAATTCAAGGAAAACATTGTTTCTAATCTTGTTTCTAAGATCGAGAGAGTTCACCTGGTCACATCAGAAGGGCTTCACAGCACTTCCACATACTGTTAATGGCTAAAAAAAAATGCTAAAAATGAGTAGTCGTAAAGCGAGAATTGCTTCTTTCTCTTCAAGGAGGCTCAGGGGAATGAGACTGCTGCTCCCAGACATGGATATTGTCACACACACCCAAATCCTAGGGACTCTAGTCCTGTCTTGGAGGAGCCGAGCCAGGAGCTCTGTGTCCATGCTGCAGGCACAGATTTTGCAAGGGATATCGGACCCACTGCCACAGGCAGCATGGATTGAGCACTATTGCCCTTCCTCCAAATACAGAGGATATTTTATACCCCTGGGCTCATAGGAGAAGCCTCCCACCACGCTCCTCACTCTTTCTGCACCACTGCACCCACCGGCGAATTTGCATTTTGTCCCCCAGGGAGGAACTTGCCAACATGCATGAGACAAAATTTGGCTGTAAATTTGCCTTCACTCATCAGGACCCTGCAGTTCAATTTGTCGAAATGAGGCTCCCTCTTCAGCTCCTGGGGCTGCTACTGCTCTGGATCACTGGTAAGGGCACAGGGAGATGAGGAGGGACAAGGGGTGAGATTGTAAGTTCCAGAGTCCCACGGCCGCCAGGTGACTTCTGTGCTTATGTGAGATGTGCAGCACTGTCATGAAGCACGGGTGAGTGAAGTGAGATCAGTGAGTGAAGAAAATTCATAAGGAATCAGGACCTGGCCTTTCATGAAGACGCCACCAAGAAAGAGAGGGGTGGACAGGTGAATTCTAGAGGGTTCCCTGTCACTAGAAATCTTGGGAGCCATCTCAAAACTGAAATGTTTTCTTTATTTATAAAATAATGCAATGAGTTACCTTGATAATCACAAAAAAAGAGAAAACTATGAAAATGGCTCATTATGTTTGAACATGAACTTTCACTTTTCATTCATCATTTTAGGATCCACAGGAGATGTTGTGATGACCCAGACCCCACTCTCTCTGTCCGTCACCCCTGGAGAGCCGGCCCCCATCTCCTGCAGCTCCAGTCAGAGCCTCCTAAGCAATGACAAAGAAAACATATTTGCATTGGATGGTGCACAAGCCAGGCCAGGCACTACAGGGCATGATTTATCAGGTTTCCAACCAGATTTCTGGCATCTCAGAGAGATTCAGTGGCAGTGGGTCAAGGACAGATTTCACACTCACAATCAGCAGGGTGGAGGCTGAGGATGCTGGAGTGTATTACTGCATGCAAGATGTACAATCTCCTCCCGCAGTGATACGGCCTCGAACACAAACCTCCCTGCCCGGGGAGGCCCAGCGAGGCTCCACTTGCGCTGCTGTCAGGGAGCAGCACAGCACGGTCTGTTCCGTATGAGAGGAAGAAGTTGAACTCAGAACAACAACGTGCACCTGAGGCCTCTGCTGAGCACAGAGTGAGGAACACAGCAGAGGTGCCGGGACCTGCGCTCTGGTGAGGACGCCGACACCAAGAAAAGGACGGAGCTGAGTTCCAGGGTTTCCTGGGCCTTCAAAATTCTGTTCCTTTATGAAACTGAACAAAACCAAATCAAGCAAATAACAGTGAGTTTAGCCTGAAATGATTAATAACATAGCAATAGCATGTAAGATGTGTACTTTATCTTGCACTTCTGCCTTGTATTTTCATAACCCAACGGGGATATGGTGACCATGCATTATCCTGTCAGCTTGTCTGCCACTCCCGGAGAACTGCCCATTCTCAGGAGGGCAGAGGTGAGGAGATCACCTCTGGGCTTGCAAGATTGGGCTTCGTGAGACTCCATGGACCATCGGGATGTGGTGCATCATGCAGGGCTCTTGGTCCTGCTGACCGCACGATGAGAACAAATCGAGGCCTAAAGAATCTTCAGTCAGGTCCCATCTCTCTGATCCATGCAGCAAGACAAAGGTGAGCATCCAAATTGTGACTCTGCCTTATCCTGTGCTGGGGGTGACCTGAGAGAAGCTGAAGGATCCTCACTGGGTGATAGCCAGGAATGTAGCTTCCATTCCAAGGGGGCACACAAACACTCAGAGAATTTCTTCCAGCAGTTAGCGGCAATTGGACATGGGTTTTATGCACAAGAATTTTTGCCTCTGTCCTCCTTTATCGTGCATCAAGTCATATGATGTTTTGGTCTCTATAAGGATGTTTCTTTCCGAGCTCTTCACAGGCTACCAAGAAGTCCGACTTAGTACTTCCTGGATTACAACACGTATCTCACACCAAAACTCAGCCTTACGATGGTTGGTAAATCTCAATAGGCTCTATTTCTTCCTTTTTGTGAAGATCCTCCAAGGCCACTAATATCCTCAAAGTTAAATGTAGGACAAGAGAAATGAAGAGTTTAATAACAGGGACAGTTGATACCTGTTTACTATTCAGGCCTCGTGCAGGACATTTTACAGAGTAAACATTAAAATGTTCCTCCGATACCATTAGCCAAATCAGTATGTGCTCATTTTTCCAGGTCTGGCAGCAGCTGTTTTGCAAAGTGAGCAGGTTCTTGTTATAGTTTAAAGTCAGAACAAATGTGTCTGCTGACATATAGAACATGAGCTCAGACAGACGGATAAAATCAGAGACAGCCTTATTTTGGAAATGAGTCACCAGAGACTTTGCGATGATGTCCCCTTAGAGGGAAGGCAGACAGAAGCAACACTGGGAGGCAGGTGGAAATAGGAC
This sequence comes from Dinomys branickii, assembly GCA_004027595.1. Lineage (NCBI taxonomy): Eukaryota > Metazoa > Chordata > Mammalia > Rodentia > Dinomyidae > Dinomys > Dinomys branickii. The sequence continues at coordinate 13,098 of PVLD010026564.1, read as the reverse complement.
TTGCGGTGGAACATATTTCAAATTTTGAGTTTACACCAGACCGCCAACCAACAGCTGTCCCCGAGACACTGGCACACGCAGGCACCTGCAGCTCTGGGAAGCAATCTAACCTGGAGGATGAAACCTGGGGCTGGAAGCAAGATCACCAGGAAATGAGTGTTAGCAGAAGAGGGTGGGCTGGTCCCTGCCAACGCATTGAAGTCACGCGGAAGGAGAAACCAGTGCTGCAGGCTGTGGAGCAGGAGTCACCTGTGGGAAGGAGACAAGGAGAGGAAGATACAGAGGGAGAGAGGGAGAGAGAGACAGGCAGAGACAGGCAGAGAGAGACACAGAGAAGAGAGAAAAGGGGGTCCTACAGTCAAGACAATGTTTGAAGAGTCTCTTTGTCTTTCACAAATGTAAAATGAAAGTGTTGAATGCACAAAAAAATTTCCTTTATGGCTGGTTGTTATAAGTGCCCCAAAGATTGTGTCTCTTACAAGATCACAGCTTTTGGGGGCAGGGGCAAGAGTTCAAAGATCACCTTTGTACAGAGACAACCACTGCTGGCACCTGTTGGTCAGGCCTGTGAAGGACAAGGGCCAAGGAAAATTGTTCTTAACACTGGACTTTCAGTTATCTTGAAATATTTTTTGTACCATGCTGTTTGTAGAGCAAAGAGAAACACCGAAAAGACACCCAGGATTGGGAGGCGGATTTATTTACCCTGACGGGCACTGACAAGGAATCACGCCTTATAAAAATGCCAGGTGCCGAAAGCTCAGGGAGAGAGGTTTCCATGGGGTTGCAAAAGGGAAGGACAGAGGTAGAGGACTTGGTGGGCTTTGACTGGTTCTTACAATGTGTATCACAGTGACCTGTCCTTTCTAAGAAACAGCAGTAACAGAAACTGTTGCCTGGGCAACTAACAGAAACTGAAGTATAAAGGCGGGAGGGGGAAGCATCGTCTGCTACTCTGTGACCTGGTTAAACTGGTGCCAGTCTGCTTGGGTTACCTCAGAGGAGCGAAGCTGTGAAGAACTTGATGCCTCTCGTGTACCATTACTTGCTTAGAACACGTTGGGCGAGATCATCGCTTACTTCATCGATCTTGACTCCCAGTATTCTTCCCGTAATTGGACCCATCGGCTCACCCACCCCATCCTCAGGCAGTTACAGCACAGAAACTATTCCATACTTCGTAGCAACTCTCCTGTCTTGTACTCTGATATCACAAGCTTATTATCTGTTCTCAACCTGCCCACTGACCACAGCTAGTAAAAAAAAAAAATCTATACAAGAAAATGTCAAAAAGCAAACAGTTGCTCAAAAACTACAGAGCGCCCATATAAAATACTATAGAGCCCCTACTGACGCTTTTTCTCCCCCAGGATGAGAGATTTCCCCAGGCAGGTGCAAGGTGTTTAAGGGAGCTCTTATAAAGAAGTGGGCACTGCTGCTCCCTACCGGTCACTCCCCGACACTGCAAATCCTAGGAAGATTGTTTCTCAGGTTGTTTCTTTGGAACATTGTGAAATATTTTATCCACCGTCCTGTTACCCTCTTTAACCACTACACAAAAGCATCCAGTGCCTCACAGTACTGAAGGTCTGGACACAATGATGCCTCACGTGGACTGTTCTTCCGATTCTATCAGTTGGAAACAGGCTCACAAGGAACATTGTGGTGCAAGACAATTTGCTTTCTTCATCAAGCTCCATTCCCAGTGCTCCTCTCAGCACTTTAACTGTGACTCATACCCACCTCGTCCTCAGGCGGCTACAGTGCACAGCCGTTCTGTACATTACTGCAACTCCACTGTGTGTACTCTGACACATCACAGACCGAGGACTCTGCTCTCAACCTGACCTCTGAATGCAGCTGCTGACAACACACACACACACACACACAGACACACAACACACACACTAAACAAAAATATGACATCCTTCAAAACCCATTCATGGCTATGCTACTACATAGCCACACTACAAAACAGCTAAATGTCAATGTTCTGCTACTAACCAGAGTTACTGGCAAAAAGCAGATTTATTTTATTTTATTGTATGGAAAACTAAAAACAAAATTCCATAACAAAATAATAGGAGAGTAGTAGTAATTAATACAATGTGTGTTATTATCTTTAAAGTAGTTGTTAGAGTAACGGTATAACAATTCCTCCAACCAAAATTAGTACAAACTGTCTTTTTCAGTGAACTCAGAGACGCTAATGTTGTGACTTGCATTTGTCCTCTTTTCCATTCTCTCCTTTCTCCTTTCCCCCATCCTAGTTCATTTTGCTTTATGAACCGTTTGTTCCCAAAACATAGCATCTATTTTACATTTTAGAACTGATTTACTCTTTCAGTTTCTCATACCGGAGAGACAATATGTTTACACATGTTTACAAATCCAGAAGAAGTGGACACATTTCTTGAAACATGAATTACCAAAACTACATCAAAAAGATATAAAAATTTTCAGTAAGCCAATACCATTTAATGAAATTGAAGATGTCATTAAATACCTACCAACAAAGAAATCCAAAGCCCTGATCATTCATTGCTGAATTCTATAATAAATTTAGAGGAGACTTAAGGCCACTACTTCAAAAACTGTTTAATAAAATTGAAAAGGAAGCAATACTCTGAAATTCATGCCTGGAAGAAGCATTACCCTGATACCAAACACAGAGAAAGGCCCACCAAGAAAGTGAACTACTGGATAATCACCCTAAGGAATCTAGATGCAAACACCCTCAATAAGATACTGAAAAACAGAATGCAACAAATCTTCAAGAAGGAATTCATCCCAGGTATGCGGGTATGTTTCAACATATGCAAATCAATAAATGTAACACAGCATATTAACAGAGTCAAGGACAAAAACCATATGAACATCTCAATAGATGCAGAAAAAAATTTTGACAAAGTCCAAAATCCATTCATGACAAAAGAAAAACCCTACAGAAAATTGGAATAGTCTTCATCTCAATCTGTTAAAAAAAAATCAATCACAAACCAACAGTGAACATCACAATGAATGGACAAAAAGTGAAAGCTTTCACTCTACAATCAAGAGCAAGACAAAGAAGTCCACGGTCACCACTTCTATTGAATATAACTCTGGAAACTTTAGCCAGAGCAATTAGACAAGGGAGAGAAGTAAAAGGAATCAGGGTAGGAAAAGAACAAGTTAAAGAACCGTTATTTGTGGATGACATGATCCTCTACATGGAAGACTCCTAAAGTATAACCAAAAGTCTTCTCTACTTAGTAACCAGCTCCAGTACCATAGCTGGATACAAAGTCAACATTCAAATATCAATAGCCTTTCTGCACAAGAATACCAAACTCACTGAGAAAGAAAGTATGGAAACAACATCTTTCACAATAGCATCCAAAAAAAGGAAATACCTAGGGATTCCTCTAAAGAAAACAGAAACAGACCTCTACAATAAAAACTACAGTACTCTAAACGCAAAGATTGAGGAGGACATAAGAATATGGAAAGATATCCCCTGTTCGTGGGTAGTAAGAAAAATGATCATACTCCCAAAATTACATAGATTAATGCAATCCCAATCAAAATTCCAGAATTTCACGAGGATTACAGAAAACAATCCTAAAATTCATTTGGAACCAGAAGAAACCTAGAACAGCTGAAAAAATTATACATACAGCCAACAAAGGCAAGAGAGGGGATATCACAATCACTAACCTCAAATTATGCTACACAGCTACTGTGGTAGAAATGCAAGGTACTGGGAAAAAACTGAGTCAAGGATCATTGGAACAGAATAGAAGATGCAGAAACGAATCCGAACACACTCAGCCACCTTATCTATGACTAAGGCACCAAACACATTCACAAAAAAAAAAAAAAATAGCCTCTTTAATAAATGATAGTGGAAAAACTGGCTTTCCACATGCCAAAGACTGAAACTAGACCATGTCTATCTCGTTGCACTAAACTACAATTGTAAGGGATCAAATGTGTTACATTTATTGATTTGCACATGTTGAAACGTACCTGCATACCTGAGATGAATTCCTCTTGGTCATGGTATATAACATTAAAACAGAAACATTACATATTAAAACAGAAACATTAAATCTGCTGGAAGATAAAATAGATAGAACACTTCAAGATACAGATGTAGGCAAAGACTTTTTGAACAAGACCAGAGTTGCACAGGAAATGTCACAATCAACATCTGGAATCTCATCTTACTAAAAAGCTTTTGCACTGCACGAGAAACCACCAACAGAGGGAAGAGACAACCCATATCATGGGGGAAAATGTTGCAAGCTCTTCCTCAAACACAGGACTATTGTATAGAATATATAAAGAGCTTAAACAACTCAGACCCCTAAATGTAATGAACCAGTCCAAAAGCAGGTAGCTGAAATGAATACATAGTCTCAGATGAAGAAATCGAAATGGCAAATAAATATAGGAAAAAAATTCAACATCACAGGTCCTTCAAGACATGCAAACTGAAACAACACTGAGATTCCATCTCACCACAGAAAGCAGGGCTGTTATCAAGAAATCAACCAAAAACAAATGTTGGTGGGCTGTGGCATAAAGAAGCCTTCTCCACTGTTGGTAGGAGCATGGACTCGTGCAACTGCTGTGGAAATCAGTGTGGAGATTCATCAAAAAACTAAGAATAGAAGATCCATTCCACCCAGCTGGTCCCCTTCTTCATATCTTCCTGAAAGAATTAAAAGCATCTTAACAGAGCACTCTATGCACACCCATGTTTAAACCAGCAAAGCTGGTAGTAGCCAAATCTTGGAAATAACTCAAATGCCCATCAGCTGATGAATAGATAAGGAAGATGTGGGAGGGTTTTATACAGTGGACCACTACGTGGCCATAAAGAAGGATAAGTTTGAGACATGTCTATCTAAATGGGTGCACACACTGCCTAGCAAGCGCAGCGTCCTGAGTTCGATCCCCAGTACTGCCAAAAAATAAATAAATAAATAAATGGGTGCACACTGAGACCATTCTCCTAAGTGAACGAAACTGGACCCACAAATGTTCTCTGGTGTGAGAAACCAAAAGCGTAAATGAGGAACAAAAGGTATAATAGATATTGTTTAACAATAGGAAAATGTTCAACTAGGAAGGAGAACTAGGTAGAAGAAATGGGGAATGGAGGAAAAGGAAAAGAATAAAATGGGAAAAGAGTGAAAAACTGGAAACAAAGCTTTGTACATATAGAGGAACCCAAGGGCTGAAGAGAGGGAGGGAAATGGGAAGAATCAAGTTACACCACGTACAGGTACAAATTCCCTATGAAGATAGTGATCATTATGGGTACTTGTAATGTGGACCAATAAACTTAATTACTTTTTTAAAATTGAATATTTCCTTCATATATCAAAATCACAAAAATAACTTAGCTTGAAATATACAAAAGAAGAGAAAACTATGAAATGAGTTGACCTTTCTCCTTCATTATCTTGGGATACTCTGGGAATTCTGAGAGGACCCAGCATCTACTCACCCTGTCCATCACCGCTGGAGATCCAGGCTCCATCTCCTACAGGTCAAAGCAGAGCCTCCTGGATAGTGATGGAAGCATCTACTTGAATTTCCTTCTATACAAGCCAGGCCAGGCTCCACAGTATAGGGTTTGTAAGATTTTTAAGCAGTACTTTGGGGTCTCAGGTTCAGGGGCAGTAGGTCACACTCAGAATCAGTAGCATGGAAGTGGGGGATGTTGGAGTTTATTACCACATACAAAGCCCAGAAGTTCGTCCCATGGTGTTAGATTCCAACACAAACCTCCTGCTTGGGCTGGACCACTGCCCTCAGGTGTCGCTTGTCTGGGGAGCAGCACAGCAGGTTGTGTAGGGAAGGAAAGGGAAAGAGGGTGATGCCCGAGAGCAACAAGTTGTCGCTAAGGCCTCTGTCCCGCAGGACCTTGAGCTATCTACCAAGCACAATCCACCAGTAACCTTCTCACTTGCAATGGCCTTGTCATGACAAATGTGGCAGGGAAGACAGATGACCCAGTGTCTGCGGAGTCAGTAGATGAGACTGGGTGAGGAGAGCTCTTAAGTAACACAGATCTGTGCTCTGATAAAGACTGAACAGAAGCAGAGGAGAGTGAGGCAGACTTCACAGGTTCCTGGTATGCCTGCAAATTCCTGGGATTTTATTAAACTTGGAAAATCAAACAAATCCCTAACATACAAAACTGACTTCAGTTTTAGAAAGGAAAACTTGCAGGAGTCTATCAAGTCCTCCAAAAAAGTTTTCAATGGACAGTATAGTATTTTACAAAAATATATTTCCAAATTTAGGGAAAAATAAAGAATTTTCATGTCAAAGAGAAATTAAGAAATTCATGACCTTAAGAAATTCATGACCATCAAACCAACACTACAAAAAAGAGAGACCTTAATAAAAAGAAAAAAATAAAGAAATCAGCAATCGAAAAATAAAGCAATGATAGGAATGAGTCAGTATCTTTCAGTAATAACACAATGTAAATGGTTTTATAAATAATATTTTAAGGATCACAGACCACAAAGTCAGAGATTCTAGACATTCAGAATCACGTTGAGCCAGGCAAGATGCCACAGCTCTCTGTCCCAGCACTTGGGAGGATGAGGCAGGAGCATCACTGAAAGTTCAAAACCCGCTTGGGCTACAAAGTGAGCTCAAGGCCAGCCTAAACTGCACAACAAAATCCTATCTCAAAGAAGACCAAAAAAAAAAATTCAAAAATTCAAGTATGAAGAAAAACAATAGAAATTACACAGAACAGCAGGCTCTAACAAGAATTCAGACTTCGGAACTAGAAAAACATATTGAAGGAATGAATTACAGACATCATTATATAGAAAGTGGAAGAAAACAAAAAAATTAATAAAACATATAAAAATGACATCTCACAATATTTTACATGCAATGTAAATTGTTCAACTGATAGTGAAAATTTACCATCAAGACAGTAATATTATTGACAACATAGGTGTTTTGATTTCATTAATATGATCTCCACTCTATTTTTCCTTAATACATAATGTACCACAAATTTTTATAATCCAATTCAAATTTCATCCAAGGCAACTCAAATACCATAATGGAACACAGCCCAGCTCTATGTAGACTCAGGAACATCTTCCTTTCCCAGGGCAGGAACACGGAAGTGGACTAAATGTGCTATTTTCCATCAAGTTCTCCCGTCTTCTCTACATCTATGTCAGACTCTAGAACCTGCTCTGTGCCTGCTCCAATGACCTCAAATTGATTTTCCTTCATGTCACTTGCTACTGTGAACTCAGCTGAGACAGATGAAGAACAGACCCTTAAGAATCTGAAAACCAGGACAAGGGGAAATAAAAAGAATTAAGACATGGAATGGACGTGAACGTACTCCCCGCAACGAATGCAGTCATTATGCACTGCAAACAGGTACTAATAAAAATGTATAAACTTTTTAAAAGAACAAAAGCAGAATCCAGAAATGTCAAGCAAGCAGTCAAATCAACACTTCCAAGCGTTTATAGAGAAGAGAAAGCCCTCCAAGCCAGATGACGCACACCTGTCACCCACCCCAGCATTCTCGAGCCTGAGACAAGAGGAGGGCAACTGCCAGCCTAAATTGACTGACTTAGTGACCCGAGGAGACTCTGTCTCAAAACATAAAAAATAATATTAAAAGGAACTGGATATAGAGCTTAGTGTGAAGACTGTGTTTCAATCCCAATTTCAGGGGAAAAAAGATGGATCAGAGATGCATGAGAAGTGTAGGGGGAATGTCCAGGGTGCTGGGTTTTTAATGAAGGTACACAGGAGAAAATGTTTATTTCCCCTCCAAGTTTCCATAGTTTTGAGTGGACGAGCTAGAGTCCTTGGACTGTCATTTTTTAAAAGTACCATAAACTTCAGGCTTTCAACACCAGGGTTTCTCTCTCACAGCTTTAGAGGAACCAAGTCTGACACTGACGTCCCTGAGCAGATCTTACCCAACACTCGGCCCTAGAATCATCTTGGCTGAAGCCGGTCATTCATTCAAACTGCACAGAAACATTAAAAAGACCGGGGTCAGGCCTGATATTCTCACATATGCTCTTTCCCTTTAAAATAAGGACTGGGACTGCACAATGCCTAGTAAAATAAAAAATACTTATGACAAGGATTTTTAATGATCATTCAAAAAGAGAAGTATGAAATTATGCCATCTTTAATGCGTACAAGACCTCAGGAGAACCTTTTCCTTAAGAAATGTTTTTATTAATCTGATGTGTATGGGTGTCTATATAAAGATCTATATATTTATATATGGGTACATATACTGATATACAAGTATATACATTACAATTTATACCTCAATGTATATAATTTCATAAATAAAACTTTATGGAAGAAATTATGACAGATTATTCACAAATTTTAACCTATGCCCCGAGGATTTTATACTCATTACATAAGGCATAATTATTTTAATATTTCTACTTGACTTCAACAAGGTTATAGGGAATCTATCCAGAAGAAATGCACTATTTCTTTCAACGTGCGTGCTTTTATCAAGATTAATCACCAAATTCAGGGAGAAAAACATTTTTTCTAACGTGCTTCTAATATTCATTGCTTACATGGAAACAGTAGTGGCCGAATCTTTAAGGCTCCAGTCCATGTTACTGGTGGCTTAAATCTCCGAAGACCACCGTTTGTAAGGGTTTTTCTTTTTTCCATCTGAGCTAGAAAGGAGGCCGAGCAGGGTGGGCTGCCGCTCCCAGAGACTGATCTGAACACACACGCATGTGTCCTAGAGTCTCGGTCCTGCCTTGGGGAACAGCAATATGAGATTTCTGCTCCAGCAGCGAGTACAGACTTTCACACTGGGGTCCTCATGCCCAATGCTGCAGACAGCAGGGACTTTATCTCTATGGATCCCCTCCAAATACACAGCATACTTTCTATCGCCCAGCTCACAGGAGAGGCCTCCTGCCATGCCCTTCACTCTTTCCAGACCACCGCGCCCACCAGGCAATTTGCATTTTGTTCCTCAGAGTGGAACTGCCCATGACAGTCACACATAAAAACTCCGCTTTCAACTCGCCTGGAGTGATCAGGACTCTGTGGTTCAGCTTCTCACAATGAGGCTGCCCGCTCAGCTCCTGGGACTGCTGCTGCTCTGCCCCCCTGGTAAGGACAGAGGGAGCTCAGAGGGGAGACGGGGTGAGAGGTGAGCGCTGGATGCCCCCTGTGTCCTAGCTGTGCTGAGAACACAGTGACATGTGTGGCCTGGGCCTGCAGCATGGATAGGGGTCTGTGAGGGTGAGGAGCTTTCCAGAGGGAACAAGGACCTCTATATAATTCTGTTCTTCATGACAGAGGAGATACATGATCTCGCACTTCTTCAACATTTTAGGATCCACAGGAGATGTTGTGATGACCCAGAGCCCTCTGTCTCTGTGCATCGCCCCTGGAGAGCGGCCTCCATCTCCTGCAGGTTCAGTCAGAGCCTCCTCCACAGTGATGGGAAAACCTACTTGACTTGGATGGTGCAGAAGCCAGGCCAGGCTCCACGGCGCATGATTTATCAGGTTTCCAACCGGGACTCCTGGGTCCCAGACAGGATCAGTGGCAGTGGGTCAGGGACAGATTTCACACTCACAATCAGCAGGGTGGAGGCTGCATACGCTGGAGTTTATTACTGTGCACAAGGTACACATGATCCTCCCACAGGGATCCAGCCCCAAACACAAACCTCCCTGCCTGGGGAGGCCCAGCTGCCCTCTTGCGCTGCTGTCTGGGGAGCAGTACAGCACAGTCTGCTCTGTGTGAGAGGAAGAAGATGAAGAGCTCAGAACAACAAGCTGCAGCTGAGACCTCGGCCCAGGACGGAGACTGAGGAAGACAGCAGGGCTGCAGGGACCTGGGCTCCGGTGAGGACGCTGACACAGACAGAGAAGGACGGAGCTGACCTCCACAGGGTCCTTTGGGCCTTGAAAATTCTGTTCTTCATGAAACTCCATAAAACCAAATCCAACACACAACAGTGAATTTAGCCTAATATAAGGAATAAGGTAAAAATGGCTGATAAGGTTATTATTTATCTTGTTCCTGCCTCTCATTCTGTCACCGTCCAGTGGGCAGAGTGTGGTGATGCCTCACTGTCTTCTCAGCCTGTCTCTCACTACCGAGCTGCCCCAGCTCAGAAGGCAGAGGCGAAAGATCACTTCTGGGCTTCAAGGTTGATCCCAGTGCTGCTGCATGGATTGTACTGCAGAGCTCTCAGTCCCACGGACTCCATGATTACTGAAGATTTCAGCTTACGGAGACTTCAGCCATGTCACGTCTCTCAAGGATGCAGCAAGGCAAAGCTGAGCATCCAAACTGGCATTCTGGGAGCCGAGGGTAGAGCTTAATGAAACAGCACCTGCCTGGCAAGTGTGGGGTCATGATTTTGACTCCCAGCACCAAAAAAAAAAAAAAAAAAGTGGAATTCTGCCTCATCATGCACTGGAGAAGACCCGCGAGAAGTTGAAGGGGTATCTTCATTTGGGGGTATCCAGGGAGGGGCCATAAGAATTCTCAGAAAATTTCCCTCAGCTGTTAATAACAATTATATGTGCCATTTATGGTCAAGTTGTGCCGTGTTGTATATTATTGCTCCCTAAGACATAGGAGGCTTTAGTCTCCTCAAGGATCTTTCTAAGCTTATGCAGGCAAACAAGAAGTTGCGTCTACTGCGTCTAGGATTAAACAGTGCACCTCAGGCTTCCTCCCTGTTCCACGACACTTGGGAAATCTAAGGTGGCTCAGTTCCTCCCTTGTTGTGAAAATCCTCCAGGACAGCTACTTCCCCCAAATTAAAATGTAGCACAAGAGAAAGTGAGTTCAATAAAGGAACAATGGATATCGGCTATACTATTCTTGGCTGTTGGCCAGGTTTAGAAAGTAAATATAAAAGTCCCATGAGCCTCCTCTGATTCTTCTGCCCAGGTGTGTATGTGCTCACCTTTCAGAGCTTTTCACCTCTCAGTAGGTGGGTGAAAGATGAGCAAATTCTTCTCATATTTTAAAATCAAACACATAAGCTTTACTGACATTGAATGTGGGATGTGAGAGAAAAGTAAAATCAAGGATGAGAGCTGTAAACATGAAACTGGCCACAGGTTCTTTGCATTGATGTCTTTCAGACGGGAAGGGAGACAAAAGCAACACTGAGAGACACATGGGCCAGAGGAGTGGAACATACTGCAGTTTTGAGACCCCCTCTGACCTCCACCAGGCACTTAAAGGTAACCCTAACTAGCACTAACCCCAGAACAAAAATAACATAATAACAAACAATTTGTCAGTTTTCAGATATAAACTTAAACAATATTAAATTAAAGGGATATTTTCAGTTGGGGATAACTGTTATAAAGTGGGCCAAACACAGCTTCACTTTGGGATCAGCACCTCCTAAGCAGGTGGAAGGTATGAAAGGGTGAATCTACAGCAGTGTGCATGTGCTTCTCTCTGCTGGTCAATTATGTGCACTGCAAGTTCCAAGAGATTCTTCATCTGCTTTCAAAATACTATTTATGGCAATATTTTGCTTGCATCACTGTGATCTAGTTCAACAACTGCACAACTGCCACAGAGATCTCGGAAAGCTCTAGCCATTTAACCTATCCATGACTTTCATTCTACATATTGAAAACAGGTTCATACAGAACACTTTTGTACAACGTCATTTCTGTCCTTCACCTGAGGTGGCCCAGTGCTCTTGTGGTCACTGGAACCCAGCCTCACACCCGCCTCTCCGCAGCAAAGTACAGCAACCAGCCATTCTCCACGCTGCAGAAACGCTACTGTCTTGCACTCTAATGATCTTTCAACACGCCCTGAGAATGACGCTCCCACCTGGTGGCAGAAACAAGGAAAATCACAATCACATAACTTGATAAATATCTTATTGCCAAAATATCACACAGTTTGTGTTGATATTTATCTGTTCACAAGGAAGATCTTGTTCTCACTTACAATTCTGAATTTTTTCCTAAGAGGTCATCTCTGCATAATTGTGGATTACATTAAAATTTACTCATGTGAATGACTGAGATTTGGGCACTTTCTCAAATTGTACACCCAGGGCAAATGCCTCACTTACCTTCTCTGTGTCTGTTCCACAGATCTTGAATTCCAAAGACACAGACTATTTTATAAATGTGGGGCTTTCATCTTCACTGTGAAGGGGAGACTGCCCCTGAGAACAGTGTGATACACGGGTAAAAGTGATGTAGGGTTTCTGTCACAAGCAGCGAGGAAAGCTAAAGTCCTCCCCTTCCAGACTGCAGATTTCTGAGGGAAAAAGCCACCCAGGCTCTCGGCAAGGACAGAGTTATGTTTAGGAATGAACTCAAGTCTGATTAGCAAGGCAATGGCCCATGGGGGAAGGGAGGAGGAGAATTCAGTAACCCAGGGGGCAAGAGCAGCCTCAGGGAACAGACACCAGGGAGAAAAGGAAGCTGGCTGAGACACAGCCAGACAGCTTAGAACAGACGGCGCTGATCACACTGGATCCTCTTGCAGAGCTCAGGAAAATCCCAGTTCCGGGACTGCAGGTGTAGCTCCTGGCAGAGTGCTTCACTAGCATGTGAAGGTCCTGAGGTCAGGTTTACCACCCCACAATAACCAAAAATGAGAAAGAAGCAAAATCCCATCATCATCCATAGCCAGACCAATCTCCTCTGAATCTGTGGACATGGATCTAGACAACAGTAGTTTTCAGAATTCTCCACCAGATTCTAAACACAGAAGCCAAGGATGGCAACCCATGGAGGCCTAGGGCCTGTGACAGTAAGTCAGGGAAGAAGAATCACACAATGCTTTAGGCAGAGGGTTGATTTTTTTTTTTTTTTTATTTTACAAACATAAAAGTACAAAAACATATTGACAAACAGACACCCATTATCATAGAAAATAGTACAATCACAACTAATCTATAGACAAGGTGATATGGTCTCAACAGTAGTTGTTGCTTTATCCATTGATATCTTCGAATTGTAGATGTATGGACCCATATACAGACATGCAAATTTATTCAGACAGTTTATCCTCTCAGCAACAGAAAAAAAAGAAAAAAAAAAAAAA
>PVLD010026563.1:0-22012 GCA_004027595.1 Dinomys branickii | reverse complement strand
GAGCTTCTCCTTTCTGCAGCTGGTTTCCTTTTACTGACGTAATTCCCCCTTGCACCGTCTGCTGAATCTGTTGCCTTTTCTGCCGATTCTGCCTCTGCTTCTCCTCTCCCCGAGCTTCTCCTTTCTGCAGCTGGTTTCCTTTTACTGACGTAATTCCCCCTTGCACCGTCTGCTGAATCTGTTCCCTTTTCTGCTGATTCTGCCTGTGCTTCTCCTTTCCCTGAGCTTCTCCTTTCTGCAGCTCGTTTCCTTTTACTCACCTGCTTCCCTCTTGCACCGTCTGCTGATTCTGTTCCCTTTTCTGCCAATTCTGCCTCTGTTTCCTATTACCATCTTCTCCCTTCTGGAACAGTTTGTCCTTTTGCTGACTTTGCTTTTACTTCTGCTTTGCCCTTTTCCACCGTTTTTGGGTTCAGTTTCTGCTAATTCTGCCTCCATACCTTCTTTTCCTGTGCTTCTCTTTTCTGCATCTGTTTGTTCTGCCTCTACCTCTGCGCCTCCTTGTTTAAATTTCTTCTGATGGTGCTGTTTTATTTGCTGATCCTGCCTCTGCTTCTCCTTTTCCTACTGATATTTTCCCTTTTGTTACCTCTGGTTCTCTTTCTGCTGACACTGATTTCTCTTCTGCTACTATGTCATTTGCTTCTCCTTCATGTTCTTCTAGATTTATGTATGCTATTTATGACCTCACTATGCCTTTATTTCTCTGTGTCCCTTAGTGGCAGTTTCCACCTTACAGCGTTTTATAGACCAGTGCTCTAACCCTGAGCTGTGGAGCCGGCACAGCATCACTGCATGTTATATTATACTCAAGTTTCAGTTTAGAAGCTATTCCCCCACCCCCAGAGGAGACTGTGGTGTTGAAGTGATGGTACTAGCTAATGGTAATAGGTGATTGGCTAGCCCATGGATCAGCTGTCATTCCCTTGGTGCTTGCAGTGAGAACAGTCATCATGGCACAAACTAAGAAGTAAAAACGGTAAAGAATCACATGGTACAGAATGGATGAGTTAAGGTCACAAGGGCTATGAGTAATCCACAGTCCTTGGAAGGTAACACATTTAAGCTACCAGCGTTCTCTGCTAGAAGTGCATTAGAGTCAGTGAATGGTGAATAAATACTGTCAAGTAAGTTGCTCTTAAAAAAAAACCTAGATAAAAAGACACGAGAATGTGGAAGACTACTAGTAAGTACAAATGTGGAATATTTCAATGCAGATGAGAAAACAGAGATGAGAAAGAAGAACAAAGGGAAAAAGTTTTTGTAGCAAGTGGAATTGAGATTCAAAGTACAGAATTAAAGGGTTGAATATAATTGAAGATGTGACATCAAATTCTTTGAAACCTAAAGAAAGAAGGGAAAGTTTTCCACTCTCATGATACTGTCAAGGTGATGCTTGCCTTGTGTTGATTTGGGTTTTTACTATCTGTTACAGGTCCTGAAGCCGTGCCTCCTTTTCTTCTCAAAACAGTGATGAAACCCATCGCAACTGTTGGAGAAAGCTACCAGTATCCTCCTACAAACTGGGCTGCACTCCTCTCACCGCTTATGAGGCTAAACTTTGGTAACTATCATTATATTTAGGTCACTGGATTTTCCTTTAAAATTTGATGAGGTAGAAGGATAGACTGTGTGTCACAGTAGAAAGTGACTGGTAGACTTGTGGGATCCTGAGACTTGTCCTCTTAGATGGGGCAGCCGGGTTACTCTCACTGAGTCTTTGAGTTCCAGCAACTGAGAGTAGAGGGGAGGAAATCTAAAGACACAAGCCAGATGCAGTCATCAAAAACACCTGAGTGCAGTGTGCATTTTGCTTGGTGGTCATCAAACTATACTTGCAGAGCCATAGCTTTCAACAAAGCACTATGTACAATGTTCTAGTAGTTTTTATTGCTGTTGTAAAAACTTACCATAGACTTAGTGGCTCAGAATAAAGTTGTCTTATAGTTTCACAGGCCACAAGTCCAACATGGTTCTCACCAAACTAAATTCAAGCTACTAGCAGAACATAATCCCTTTTAGAGGCTCTGTGGGAAAATCTATTCCTTTCTTTTTCCAGCCTCCAGTGTCTCCCCACATCCTTTGACTTGTAGCCCCCTTTTTCCATCTTCACAACAAGCCATGAATAGCTGAGGCCTTCTCACACTGACATCTTTCTGGTTCTCTGCAGCTAGGGAAAGATTTCCTCTGTTTAAAGACTCTTTGACTAATGAGGCCACTTAAATCATCTAGGATAATCTCCCAGTCTCAAGGTCCTTAACCCTAATTGTATCTGTAAAGTTCATTTACACATAAGGTAAATCTTCATCGGTTCCAGGGATTAAGATATGGACGTTATTGGGGTGCACTGTTCTTTCCACCAAAGATTCTTGGTGGTGAGCAGCAGAGGGAGTGCCCACCTTAGCACCTCTTCTTCCCCTACTGCAACTTCTCTTATACCAAATGGAAGTGCACATGAAATATAATTTCATATGCCTGCTTCTACCCCATTTCCAGAGCAAAGGAGCAAGGGAGGGGAATGAACAATTTAAACAGTGTTATAAACTGTGTATGTATATTTGCCATAGCTGCTATTTCACTTATAATAGAGTACTTATATGCGATGTACAGAATGACTGGTACAATATAACTGACAGTAATGCTTGGTTCCTTAAAACCCAAAATGTAAATTAAAAGCAAAATAAAAAATAGATCATAGGAAGTGAAGAGATAGATTTTCTTCAAATGGAAGGGGGACAAGAGGTGGAGGGAGAGGGAAGGAAGAGAGAAAAGGGGAATAAAGAGTGTGTTATGTTTGGTGTTAACACACATAACAGTGTGTCATGCATGTGTATTAACTCCCCACAAGGAATTCAATCATTATGTACTGCAAATGTGTAGTAGTAAAAGTAAAAACTGAAAAAAGGGAGAATTAAGATGCTTTTTGACTATACACATTTTTAGTAAATGTTTTTGTTCTAATTCCGTCTGTATCTTATACATATGATGTCATTCTATTGGGTAGAAAAAATATAATTAGAAAATAAGTCTACTGATGGGAATCAGACTACTGAAAAAGACCTGATCACTAAAGGAGGTATCTATGCCTGTCAACTATTCCAGACACAGACACATTTCTCTATATGTTGAACATGAAGTGGAAAGGAGCAGAACAGGCTTCTAGCTAGAATTTTTTTATATTTTCTCCACCCATTTCTCATTTTTATTAGTGGTTGAGTGTTTCTCCAGGTGTTGCAAGAGAAATTTCCCTGGCTAGTTAAGGCCACTGCCAGTTCGAAGACTGGGAACTATGACATCATTGGAGACATTCTATGCCTCACCACTAATGGGGTCTCTTTCCTTTTGCTTTATTAAAATTCTGTGACTTGCAGAAGTCACCCAAGCAGATGCTTTGATGTGGACATCAAAGCCTACAAATGAGCCAGAGAAGATACTGCATTGCAGAAATTACTTTCCTTTCTTCTGTTTCAGGTGAAGAGATACAGCAGCTGTGCCTTCAAATCCTGGTGCCGCAGGCACAGTCATCGCAGAGTGCAGCTGCGCTGCTGGGCTTGTGGGTGATGCCTCCACTCGTCCATGGTCTGAGCGTATGTAGCAGTTAAGGGTGTTGAGGAAATGGAGGATAAAGTTCTTTTGAAGGAGATGAGCATTTGCTCAAAATCAAGAGTGGACAAAAGGGATTTTACAAAAACTGAATTTGATAGTAGTTGGCCAGCAGATTGGAAAATGATGTGAT
This sequence comes from Dinomys branickii, assembly GCA_004027595.1. Taxonomy (NCBI): domain Eukaryota; kingdom Metazoa; phylum Chordata; class Mammalia; order Rodentia; family Dinomyidae; genus Dinomys; species Dinomys branickii. The sequence goes on along the minus strand of PVLD010026563.1, from coordinate 18,276 downwards.
TCAGAATCTCACCATTGCCGTTACCATTCATATATTAGCTGTCATTTATTTTTTAAAAAAGGTAATGTGGCCAGAGGTATTAAAGCTGCTTTCTCAAGATGATACAACCAGAAAGATGTGAGGTTACTTGAATCTGTATTTGATTATATGGTGTACATAGTTATTTCAGTAGGTTTTAAGACACAGGCAAATTCACCCACCCTGGACTCATCCATATATTACCCTTACCTTCCCCAGAGGAGGTAGCAGTTAAGGTGAGCCTGGAAGGCTTGGTAGGATTTGGTTAAGAATCAAGTCGGAGCCACAGGAGAAGTAAGTATGAGAACATAGGTAGAAAAAGTGAAACACCTCTGCTAGAGTGTTCAGCTTGTATGCAGCACTGAGAAGGAGGTGACCCGGCCTGTTTGTAATAGAGAAGAGAGGGTTAGCACCTTCCAGGTATAGGTGGGGGTAGATATAAAAGCAGAGGAAGAATGTGTACAGATGTGAAGGTAGTAAAATGTGTAATTTTGAGTATATTTCAAGCTAGGACAACGGTACTCCATAATTTCAAATGTTTGCCAGCTGATTACAAATTAAATATTTTTTTATCTTCAAATTCTCTTCACAATCTGACTTTCAGTTCTGAGAGGCTTTAATTCTCAAAAGTAATGCAAAGCCCACCTATTATTTTCCCAGTCTTTGGATTTAGTCCCATCCTACTCTTCATTGATTTTTATGGCTTTGTTTTAGCTCCTTCTGCTCTCCATCTTCTAAATTGAAGGTGCATGTCACTGAGGTCTGCATCCTTTCTTTCCACTCTTATCATTACTTGACCGTGTCACTCCAAGTGGCTCCATCCACCTGCCATTTACTGAGTTCCTGCTGTGTATCTGGTACCTGTTGACACTCAGTGGGTACTTGAAGATTTTAGATTTAATCTCTACAACTCTGGCAGGTCAATTTTTAAATAACTTTATTTAGTTATAATTTTATATTCCCTAAAGATTACCATTATAAGTATAAACTTACAACATGTTTTAGTACATTTAAGTTTTCAGTCATCTCTAAGAACACTTCTAGCACGTTTCATTGTGTGTGTTTTCAGTCTGCACTCCCAACCCCAGTCCCAGACCACCACTGATCTTCTGTCTACAACGCTGCCTTTTTAAAATGAATGTATGTATAAAGTTAAATCCCATATATGTGAAATTCTTCATAGAACCATACAATATGAATTCTGTTTTATGTGGCTAGAAATGCATTTTATTATTTCCATTTTATAGGTTGATAAACTGAGACTTTGCCCAGAAGTCAGGTGAAGTTTGCATAGCTAACTAATAAAGAGTTCAAAATATAGTTGACCCCAGACCCCATTTTGTTAACTCTTGCTTTCTGTTGAATCAGGTATACCTTGAACAACCTGTTTTGTTGATCTTTGGAAATTTTTCTAGATTTTGGTGAACTTTCCTTTTCAGATTGCTACAGTCTGCAATTGTCTTTGGTTATGGATCTTTCCTTTTACCTTGACTAGTTAACAGATTGTTTTAAAATTTTCTGATAAAGTGATCTGAGATGGCATATTTAAAATGAGCTCTATGTAAAATTTGTGACAACTTCATGGAATTTTTTGGAAACTTACTGATTTTGTTTTTGTAGGCTACTTCTTTTAGACTTTCTGTCCTTCTGTATCATACTTTTATGACTTTTTGAGGCAGTCTCTAAAGTCTCTGTCACATAGCAGAGGTGAGACTAACTGTATCCCTCCTTTGTTCTCTGAACTCTGAGACCCCGTGGTCAGTTCCCCATGCTCAGCTAGTGATTCTTTCAGAGCAGTGGCCCCAGCATGCTAGTTCTGCTTATTACTTCCTTATGTTTCCTTAAAAGAACAAATTACTAATAGCAGACACTCTATTTAATTGACTTCCAGCAAATAAGCCTTTCACCTTTGGGAGCATTTCTTGCTGGAGAATGTGCCCTTTAAAACTGAACAGCAACTGTCATGTACTTTTAGAAGGAGTGTTTTATTCTCCCCTCTGAAAAGATCCTAGGTTTAAACTGAGTGTTTCACAGATAGACTGGCAGATATCACATACACACTAGTTGCCCTGGATCAGAAGTAACTTCAACAGCCAAAATTACTCATGTTGGTGACCTATTGGGCCATGAAGCTATGAGAAAATGGGGGAGGATAGAGGAACTGACGCTTTTTGCTTGAGTCTGCCCACAAGCTCAGTGATAACATAGAGCAGTGGTGGCCACAGCAGGCTCACAGAACCCTCTCTGTGAGCACACAAGTCAAGTCACCCCAAGCAGCAGAACATTCAGGTTTAATTGCAGTGCTGGCACTTTGCAATAAATCAGTGGGTTTTGGGTTGCAGTTTGGGCACTCGGTCTCTAAAAGGTTCACCATCACTGACCTAGAATTTTGAGCACTAAAAACCCAAATGTACCTTTTTATACCTGACCTCTTCTGTTTTACTTCCAGTTGAATATCAAGAAATACCTCCTGGTATCTGTGCCTGTGTGGATAAAACATGTCACTGATGAACAGATCCAGAGTTTTGTTGAAAATTTAATGGTGGCAGTTTTTATAGCAGATTCCCCACTATACAATCCTGAGTTATGCCCAAGTGCCTTACAGGGTCTGAGCCAGGCCATGAAACTGCCCAGCCCTGCCCACCACCTCTGGAGTCTGCTCTGTGGAGCTACTGGGAAGATTTTTGACCTTCTACCAAATAAGATTGGGGTGAGGAACAGACATGTTTACATTCCTGACAGTTTAAACGTTTGGACTTTTTGGCAAAGTAGGGGGTATATGTTTTAAGAATGTGGGGGTGGGAGAGAGACTAGCAAGAAATAACCACATACTTCACTACAAGTGTGTTTGCTTCCAAGATATAAATTGAGATTTAGTATTTAGAACCAAAATTTTGAGCGTGCTTAGAAGGAGACTAACCAGTGCTGCACTGGGAAATCCACTGTTAGACCAATTTACCCAGGTCCCTGTGAAAGATCAACATGCTCTGATATCTTTAAGCTTTGCAGCTGGAAACTCCTGAGGTATATTGTTCAATACAATATTTGTATAAAATAGCTTAATATCAGTCCCCACAACAGATATTTGAAACAATTTTTACAAAGAAGTTAAAAATCCCCTTGGAAAGATAGAATTCTGATAAGGAGAAAAAGTATAGGGCAACAAATGCCCAAAGCAACAGGAAAGATGTTCTTAAAGAAAATTGGCTATGCGTTCAGGTTTGGTTAAAATGAAATCTCATCAAGGGCTGTTCATGGTGATAATAATTTCCCAGAATGTTAAGAAGAGACTTATTCTTGTTTTACATTGTACATAGATGTGCTTGGGATTTTTCTTTTAACAGAGAAATCGTTTAGAGCTGTATATCTTTGTGGCAAAGTGCCTCTCAGAAATGCCAGGTGATGATGCCAACAGGGCTTCCCGGATTACTAAGGTAATAGCAACTCTCTCTCTCTGTATATATATATATATGAAGAAATTACACTGAAAAAGTGATTACACTGTCCTTTTGACTAATGCTATTTTAGCTTCTTTTGGTTTTTTGTGTGTCAGGAATCCAACCCAGGGCCTCAGGCTTACTAGGCAGACACTGTGCTACATCCCCAGCCCTGGTTTTATGTTTGTTACTAGTTGATTTCAGGAAACCCTGCTCTTGTATTTGTATTTTTGTACCCATTGCTCTTCTTTGAGAATGCAGAAGAGTAGTTGAAGAGCGAGCATTGCTTGTCCTGGCACGGAATAAGTTATAAGTACCCTTATCTAGCCAGATGATGAACAAGTAAAAAGTAGTACATCAATAAAGTTGCCATACTGTGTAAATATAAAATGTTCTGTTAAATTTGAGTTGCAGATAAGCAGTGAATTGGCATACTTACTGGGGGGCACCCTTGCATACAGCTTAGACTATTTCTCCTCACCTCCCACACAAGTAGCTGGTGGACATCTTGTGTATGATTGTGGCAGATTTGCCTAATCAGCTAGACCCTTAAATTTCTGTATTATGTGGCAGTAGACTTCAAAGTGTAGACCCCAGATTACTGGCGTCAATGCTCACTGGTAACTGTTTAGAAATGTGAATTGTCAAATCCCACTCTAGACTAACTGAATCAGAAACTCTAGAGGTAGCACCTAGACGGTCTTTAACAGTCTTTCCAGGTGAGGCTGGTATGTGCTAAGGTTGAGAGCCACTGTTCAAAGTATTGGAATATAAAAAAAACAAAAACAAAACAACAAAGTATTGGAATATCAGTATCTTGGAGATTCCTGCAATGTGTTTTGAATAAAGAGTAGCAGTATAGGGAAGTGGTAAGAGATGGATTGTAATCTCACTGCTTAGATATGAAATCTAACTCAGTATTTTATTAGAGTATGAATTCTGTTAAGTTTCATAACCCCCTCTGCCTTAGCTTCCCCATCTATAAAAGGGAAATGATAGCACGTGGTGCCTAGTGGGTTTTTTTTTTTTTTTTTGAGAATTGAATGACTTAATGCTTGTTAAATACATGAAATAGCTCAAGGACTTAGTAGTTTTGTATTATAATAATTCATGTAACTAAATAGTGTATATCCTATTATTACATTCATGTAATATAGTAGGAAATAATGCCTATGATTTACCTCTTGGTACCTAGAGCTAAAAGTTGCTGTGTTGTTTGGGTTGCTAAGGTACTGTTCAGAACATTGTCATTAGGACATACTAAACTGCTTTCTGATGTCCCCAAAAGAATTAGTCTATTCTGCTGAGGCGAGAGTTATCTATTTCTGTTTCTGGAAAGCAGAGAAATGAGAAGGTAGTGCTGCAGCATGCAGACCCTCTAAATTCCAGCGGTTACTGTCTGCTATAGCTGTGTGACCCTTGCCAAGGTGTTTAACCTCTGTGCTTCAGTTTCTTCATCTGTAAAAGGATGATAGTACTCTACTGTAGAGGATTAGCATGTGAACTAAATGGTTAATATGACAGATCTCAGATGTTTTGGTCTCAGGAACACTAGTTTTTTAAAAAGTAATGGGGACTCCAAAGAGCTTTTATTTATATTATGTATATGTATATTATTTATTTAAAACATATTTATGTTATGTATATGTATTGGCCTCATTAGAAATTAAAACTAGGAAAATATTTGAATATTTATTTTGAAATGTTAGCTCCATTACATTTTAACATAAATAAGAAAAAATGTTTTCAAAAAAATGTGCACACAATGTAGAGAGAAAAGAACCATTGTTTAACATTTTTGTAAATCTCTTTAATGTCTGGTTCAGAAGACAGCTGCATTCTCATGGCTGCTTCATTTGGTTTGGTGTGATATGGTTTTGGTGATGTATGTGAAGAAATTTCAGCCTCATATAGATATGTAGTTGGAGAGAGGAAGAGCATGCTAATAATTCTTAAAGGTTATTTTCAATGGAATCCAAAACCATGCCAATAACATTCATATACTGTTGCATTAAAATACATTTGGTCTTTCTTACACTTTCAGTCTACCCATGCATGATTTTATACCGTACATTACTCATTTGGAAAATGTTGGATCACTAGATTTTGAAGATCTTCTAAATGTTGATTATACAGTATCAAAACATCATGTTTGCTAATATCTCTGCCAATCTTAACAGAAAAACCTTTTCCGTATGAAGAACCTCACTGTAATAGATACAGATTTTCTGAAAATCTAATTATGCTAGAAAGCTCAAATTTTATCATTGGCAACATACTGTTGGATATTTTCCTTGAAGCAAGAAACTCACTTCCTAAATAACTAATTTGGAGGGCTGGGGATATAGCTCAGTGGAATAAGCACCTGCCTCACAAGCGCAAGGTCCTGAGTTTGATCTCTGGTACTGTAAAAACAAACAACAAACAAACAAAAAACTAACTTGAATAGCACAGTTTTTCCATCATCCTTTCAAGTAAATGATGTTTCATTAGAAGAGTTCTATTTTAGCTTACAACTCAATCTTAAGTGTTTTTCCTTGGGACAACCTTTGTCCTTTCCCATACAGCAGAAATTCCTTTTGCATATCTCCCAGTTAGTCTCATAAAATATTAAAAAGATGTGTACTCAAGATGAAACTAATAAGGTTTTATTGTTTACAAGGATATGTTAAGTAGAACTGGCTTTTTAAAAAAATTACAAATGCTTATGAAAAAATATGGTGAATACTAGTATAGTCTGGTGTGATTATAAATATAGTTTTGACCTCACAGAACCTTTTAAATGGTCTTGGGGTTCCTGGAGATCTGTGTATAATATTTTGAGAACTGTTGGATTAATATATGTTAAGTACTTAGAATGGTGTTTTGCATAGGATAAGTACTATATTTGCTAGCTGTCTTCTTACTGTTACTTGTGTATGCTTCCTAAATATTTTCTATTAACTTCAAAACACATTCATATTTTTTATGAAGAAACAGAAAGTGACAAGACAACCGTTTATTGTATGTGCATTTTAATATAGCACACAGGCAGATAAGGTTACATGCTGCAGGAAATGAACAGTTTTTGCCTTTGGAATGATAACATCAAATTCACTCTTTTTGTGTTGCCTTTGCCCTGAGGTTGTGTAACCACTTCAGTTAATTTAACAGTGACCAAATGATTTGCCTTTTTGTAGAGCAATGTGGAAAAGGCTGCCTTTGTCAAGCTGTACTTGGTCTCCCAAGGACGAGTCCCCCTCATGAGTCTGACTGACTTACTCAGTGTTGCTGTGCAGCACAGTGAAAAGGAAACACTGGCCTGGATGATTATGCTCAGCCTGTACCAAGCAAGGATTGTGAGCCATGCAAACACAGGTGAGGCCAGTCTGGGCCAACATCAAGGACAGAAACAGAACTGATTGTTGATTTTTTGGTTTTCCCAACTTCAAAGTTAGTTTAGTGCTTAGCAGCACAATTTAGGCCTTCTTACCCCACATGAAGAGGACTTGGATGGAAATGAGCAGCTATAGCTAACAGCACCTCCTTCTTGGATGTGGCAATGAGCTCTTGAAGGTTTTATATTGTGTTTGGCTGTCTAGATCCTCAAGAAGGGAAACAAATGTCATGTCTGCCTATTTAACTCCATTTCCCAAACACGTAAGATATAGATCAATCCTGCCTGATGAGTTAATGAAAATTGCATTTGGATTGTCATTTAATAAATAGTCAAAATGAAACAACCAAATTGAATAGTTATTCTATGGGACAGTGGTGGCAAACCTATAGCACACATGCCACAACAGGCTGTTATCACTGAAAGCTCTAAAAGGTTTGCTGTCACTACTGTAGGAGAGCTTCCCAAAGGTGAAAATACTACAGTCTGGACAAGCTACCTATGTTCTCTCTGCCAGTAATCATATGGTACAACTTTGGGGCCATTTTGGACATTGTACTGTAGTAATCACATGGAACAGCTACCCCTTAGCTCCTTGGATTTTTTGGGTCATGTACTGACTTCTCAACACTGCATTCAGATTCTTAAGGGCATCAGGCTTAAATGGGTCAGATGTGCCTGAGAAGCCTTTGTGATCTTCAGCAAGTTACTTATGTTTATGAACCTATTTTCCTGTCTATCTCTTGTGTCTTTATGGTTTTGAGGGAAAACTGACAAACATGATGGTAATATTCTGTAAGACTACATAAGCAATTTTTATTCATTCTCATCTTTGGTGATTAAGACCATTTCCTCATATCTGTATTCATGCCTCCCCACTAAAAAATGAACCTGCAGTGAGAAACTGAATTTTTTTATTTTAAACTCAGAAGATATTTTTCAGGAAGAAATCAAGTGTTTCTAAATTAATTGAAGATACTTGCAATAAACTGAAATAATTTAATGTTGTCTTTGATTCTGACTAGCCAACTTTAATTTTCATTTTCTTCTTTAAATTTTGTAAATCTTCCTCGGGAATCTTTACTGTGCTGGGAATCCCCATTTTAAAAAAAAATGAAAAGGACTATATCACTATTTCTGCTGATGTTTGTTTTCCAGTGACACTACAATGGCTGGTTTTTACTTTTTATATAACTTTGAGATAGGTTTTCTCTGTAATTTTGGCATAAATTTGGAACATTTAAACAACTAATAACTCAAATTCAACATTTCTGGCTTGTTTGTATGTCATATTTCTCCTAGTGTGTTTAATGTTGAGAGAAATGCTGTAATAAATATAACTTACCACTACTGAGCAGGAAAGCAGAAAAGAATATATTCACTTTTTAAACTAATTTTTTATTAGTACATGTTTGCAGTACATGACATTTACATTCCTTGTAGGGAGTTGGTAAATGTACATAACACATCTTAATTTTTTTCATCCTCTTCCCCTCTCTTCCCTCCCCCTTTCCTCCATGACTTTATCCCTTTCCTATTTAGGAGTGAAGACCAAACTATTGTTACCCGATATGAAAGATCTCAACTCTCTCACAGGCAATCATATCTCTCAGGCATTGCAAGAGAACTTAAAACTGTTTAATGAAATCTTCACCAGGTGTTCTGCCTTAGTTAAGATAGTTATTACTGATCAGTTTTACATTTCGAGCAAAATTACGATCCAGTAAGAAAATACCCGTTCCGTCTTAGGTGTGCTGAAGAGAATGGAGTGGCTGCTGGAGCTGATGGGTTACATCAGAAATGTTGCCTACCAGTCAGCGTCTGTTCAGAGTGTGGCACCTCAAGAGGTACAACCTGGAGGAGTTGTTTACAGTACCCTTAATATTATAAATACCTAGAAGTTATATTAAGAGGAATATGTTGTTCTGTGTTAGTTAACCTTCCATTTCTGCAATAGATGCCTCATGTATCAACCTATAAAGAGGAAAGATTTATTTTGGCTCACAGGTTTGTAGCTTCTTGTCATGAGCAGTGGAGCCCATTGCTTTGAGCCTGCTAATGCAGTCACACCGTGGAAGGAATATATTGCTGAGTAAAGCTGCTCACCTTATGACCAAAAAGCAAAAGAGAGAAAGAGAAAAGGGCCAGGGCCTACTGTCCCCTTTGAGACAAATCTCAAGACGCAAAGACCTTCCACTGGACCCACCTCCCAAGGTTTCACCTACTCCCAGGAATGCAACTCTGGGGACCAAGCCTGTAACACATAGGTATTGGGAGAGACATTAGGATCCACACCATAGCATGCTGCTTGCAGCTTGTCTTTCTCTCCCCTTTATGTTACCTTTGAGAAATTTTGGTAATGATTCCACTGCCCCAGGAAACAGGTGTTCTTACCATGTTCATGGAGACATCTGGGGCATCCTTTGCAAAACATGCTCCATGGTAGGCAGAATCCAAAGGATACCCACTGGAGAGGGAACCCAAGGCCCTCCATTAAGTTTCATCCCATAAAGGATGTGGCAGTACCAGGCCTGGCCTCTGCTCTACCAGGTATGGAGAATGTATGGAGATTACCCATTTTCTTGAATGGACTGTAGTACAATTTTAGTAAAAAAAATGTATTTTATAAGCATATTTCATGAGTAAGTAAAATTACAGGATCTGGAATGCTTTTTGAAAATCTGTTCAGTTTCCTGAAGAGCTGTGTATCTTTTTTATTTTTTTTTAATTTCAATTCATCGGAGTAGGATTTTAACAGATTGAGGAGTTTTTAAGTTAGCATGATCTGTTCCTTTTTCTTTGGACTTCCTCAGTTTTTATTAACTTTCTCTCTTTTTCTTACAAAAACCTTAAAAGACATAGTGAATAAAGATTAGCAGAAAACATATAATTGAAGTCATAGTAATTCAACAGCTCTGAGGAACCCTTATTACTAGTGTTTAGATTTTTTTTTTAACAAGCGTAGATCAGCCTAAAATCTAAATGGATGGATAATGAAGCTTTCTTCTTCACCTCAGGGGACCTTAAAACCACCTAAAGCCCTAAAAGGTCTCTTCATGAAGCACTGGAATGGAGTTTGCCATTCAGTCCAGTTCCTCGCTGGGAGTGGGTGGAGAAGGCAAACGTGCGTTTGCATTGTGATGGGGACTGTTGTCTGTGAACATGTGTTACTTGGAATTGCTGAAATGCGTGATCTGATGTTGTTTCTGTTTCCATCACAGGCTTTGGACTTCTTATTGCTGGTATTTGCTGCCACCGTGGTGGCGTGGGCAGACCATGAAGCTCCACTTCTCCTTGGCCTCAGTGCCAGTTGGTTACCATGGCATCAGAACGGCCCGTGTGAGCCAGCATCAAGCTTCCTTGGCAAGAGTGCAATCCCCAGAGTCGTTCTGCAGGAGGCTGCCACTCTCCTTCCCAACAGCATGCTGCTGCTGCTGCGGAAGGAACCCTGGAAGGAACAGACCCAGAAGGTAAGGCTGGCTACCGCCTGCTTAGCAGGCAGATGAGCTTTTGTCTTTAGCAGTTCTTGCCATACGATTGAGGTGGGAGTTAAGTGAAACTTGAATTGCACCACAGGCCTTAATGTTAAACTCTGAATATCTGCTAGGTGCAGCGTCTCAGAGAATGATGCCAACCCCTGCTTGTGACAGGTGCCAAACGGAGTTTTTTGAAGGCCAGATATCATTGCTCTTGCCCTCAGGAAAACCCAAACTGTATGAAATACCTTCTAGTTTTTTGATGTGAGGCCCCAAGGCCACAAGCAGAACCTGTGAAATACTGTGCTTCCCAGACTTCTCATTACTGATTTTAATACTGCTGGTTGGAAGATTCTTCTCTGAATCCCACTTAATCAAAACTGGATTTTTCATGAGGGTGAAAGCTTACGTCTAACTTTATATTGCTTATTCTTGAAAGCTGAACATTAATCTTTAAAAATATTTCTGAACTGTGAGCCCACAGTTTAGTTCTGCGTAACTCCATGAGTATCCCAAATAAATACTTTTCCCTTTTAAATCTGATAAGCACCAGTATTGCTGCCAAAAGTTTTGTATTTTGTGTTTCATTTTACATAAACATAAATTTAAATGTGGCCTCCCTGCATATTATTTCTGGACTGAGATACCATCTTCACTTAGGAATATAGTGGAAACATCTTGCATCAATTATATTATTTGTGGTGCTTGATTTATTCACTTACTAGTAGGATATTATAAAACAAAATTTTAAAAGGAAAATAAACAAGGAAAAATTTTTAACCAAAGCAGGAAATTAGGAATATTTTCTTTCTGTTTTGCTTTTTTCAACTCTGCTTGTCATTGTCTATATGGCTAATACCTATTGGTAATGTTATGTATTTTTCAGTGAGCCAAGATGGGTAATTTTCAGTAATTGATGAAATTACTCTGTATCTAATTCACAATTAATTTGGGCTGTATCCTGGGAAATCAGTCAAACTCATGAGGACTATGAGTTTGCACCTCATTATAGGATTTATTTACAGTTAACACATGTGGCTCTACCTAAATTATTTTAAGCCTGTTCCTTTGCATTTAAATTTCTATTTCACATTGATTTGGGCACAAACTCTGTACATCTACAGACATTTATTTTAGTCATAAGAGCTTCTGTTTGTTGATTTCTGTATTTCCCTCCCAACCTAGGAATGTAGGCCCAATGCACGTGGAACTAACATGATGCAAAGAAAGTATATGGGGTTTTGGAGCCAGGTATATTTGGGTTCAAATCTTGGTTCTGCTCTTCATTCAAAGTAGAATTAGGCAAAGCTGTAATCCTCCCTGGCTCTCTTAGAGTAATTAGAGATAATCACCCAGACCCCTTGGACCCATGTCTACTTGCTCTTAAAATCTATTCTAGGTCTCATGGTATTAAATAGGGGAAGTTATTAAAACTTTATGAAGCTTTTTGACTAAAAGTAAGTTTTGTTCATATCTTGTGCTCAGTCCTTGTTTCATCTCTATTACCCAGCCCAGGTAGGAATTACCTAAAGACTGTTGTAACTTGATCATGGATGCGGGCCCAGAGGACTGACTGATCTCATGCTGATAGTAGGATTTTCTTCACTGACATTGTTCATTTTCACTCTAGTTCATTGATTGGCTATTCACCATAATGGAAAGTCCTAAAGAAGCTCTCTCAGCCAAGTCCAAGGATCTTTTAAAAGGTATTACTTCATGCGTTGTGTCCAGTGTAGGTGGAAATCACCCACTGTGTGTGATGCAGAAGGGCATATGCATGTGTATTGGTTCCTGCAAGGCTTGGTTTGGTTTAGTTCAGCAATCTGGAGTGGCCACTAACGTGGCATTTTGAACCAGAAAAGGGGTCAAGAAATGGTTCCAGTGCCTTTAAATATAACTTTGACTTAAATAGTTCTAAATCATTTTTTATAATGGTAAAACAATTGTGTTGATTAAAATTAGGAAAATCCAGAGAACTAAAAGAACAGGAATGAGAAATCAAGTTTCATTTTCCAAAGACAATTTTGATAATTTCCACAGAAGTATTTGTATTGTTCAAGCATTGTTTTACATATTTATAGTCATATACAATTGATAAAATATACATAAACAATTTGATTACTGCCTTTTTATTTTAACATTCTTAAGCATTTAAACCTGCTATTACAATAGCTTCATAAGTAGTATCAATGTCTTAAGTGTGGCCTATTATTTTGGTTACAAACAAGCAAGAATTCATTGGCTCTAGTCCTCCCTCCCTCCAAAGGAGGGAGAAAGCATCTAAATGATAAAACAGTGCCCCCACATGAACTTCACTAAGAATCTGGAATGTGATCCATCCCTAGAGACTTTCTGTTAGAATTTCCTCTGTTCGTTGGCCTCAGAGAGTTTGGAATATTTTTTAAAGACCATGGATCCTTAATGCCATTGGTTGCTCTAAACATACACTGTCTTAGGTTTCAAAGTTAGCAATGATACCAATGAGGAAAGCATTTGTTTGGTCCAAGGAAGTGCATGTTCACTATAGTCATGAGCTTATTAGAGTCACACACAATTGTTGTGCAACTCTGACCTACATGATATTTTAAATTCACATTATATTTTAAATAATGTGACATACTGTATTTAAATTACATCTTAATATGTTTATATTAATATTCTAAAGATGTATAATAAGTTACCTAACAGAATTACACAGAATAATTGACCCTTGATAGGACTGGTGACAGATCACAAAAAGTATAGACTTGTGAGTGCATGTCCAAATATATTTTAGCACAATCACTCTTGCTCCAAAGCACATGAACATTACTTGTTTATGGGCTTGAGTTTTGGGTTTTTTTGTTGTGGGGGTTGTTTGTTTTGAGACAGGGTCTCACTATGTAGTTCAGACTGGCCTTGAACTCATTATACAGCCCAGATGATCCTCCTGCTTCATCCTCCCAAGTGCTAGGATTACAGGTGTGCACCACCACAGCTGGCTTGAGTTTTTTTTTTTTTTGTGCTTTAATTAAACATTTAATGGTGATAATTATATTTACATAGAAAAGAGCACACATCTTAAGTCTACTTTATACCCCTGGCCCAATAGCACATATCTTAAGTAGATTTTAATGAAGATGTAATTAACACATCAAGAAAACAAACATCCACAGCAATCCAGAAGGGGCAGTTTTCAATTCTGAAATCTGCAAAATCTGCCAATAACTGATTGTAGGGTGACATTAAAAAAACAGACAAACAAACAATCTCCCAAACCTTTAAAATAGTTTTCTGCCATTAAAATTCTTCCAAGTCGTAATGGGAATTTTAGCCTGGAAGATTAGCCAAGTGAGAAAAACCCAACTCTGTTCTGACACCTTTTTGATGAAAGTGGCCTTGTCGAACACAGCTCCAGCAAATACAGCAGTGTGCTCTGTTTTCTGTTCCCCTAGGCACCCTGTTGTCCTTGAGAACTCTCCCGGAGTTTAAGAAAAAGGCTGTGTGGACCAGAGCGTATGGCTGGTGAATTGCTGTGTGGTAACCAGCAGTGTTCTCAGCTGAATGAGGCAAATCACAGGACGGAAGACCTTCTTCACAACTCCTGTCCGGGATTGTGGAGGTTCTGATTCTGCATGAAGGGTCATGGAAAGGTGGCCATGTTCCTGACAGCGTGGCACTGGCATTGCCAGGAAAAGGGTACATTTCTTTGGTATCCTGGCAGTTGATACTGAAACAGCAACATGAATTTTTTTTATTTTGCCAGAGTTCAACATGAAGATGTTCTTTGCAAAAACTTGACTATATCATCTTCTCTCCCTTAAATTCTAGTAAAATAATCTTGTGAATTTTGTGTATGTGACTTTTGTCTTTTTTTTTTTTAAAGAAGATAGTACCCCAGAAAAAGAACAATAGCAAAATACAAACAAAACAAAGCAAGGACATTAAAAATGATATGGGGTTTCAAACCAAATGATAGGGATTAACTGTGGTTGTTATATTACATATTGTTATCTTCAACAAAGTTGCTCAGATTACCAGATGTAAGAATAGAAGATTGATCAAATCATTAAAAGGAATAAGAAAATAGTAATTTAAAAGAACATTAGAGACAATACATAATTTCACTGGACAGGGTTATAGAAATTCATCAACGGTTGTTATACTGCAAATTGTTGTCTTCAAATAAGTTGCTTAGATTATCACAAATAAGCATGCAAAATTTGTCAAAATATAAAAAACTTTTAATTATTGTCTGTTCCCCTCAATAAACCATCAGACATCATCAGTGCAGTTATACCACATATATATATATATATAAATAAAATGACTTAGTACTTTCTTTTTCTTCCTTCCCTCCTCTCAGTTGTTCATTCCTTTGAGTATTTCTTTCCCTTTCATATTATCTATTGTACATTTTGGGTTTTGTATATACTCTTTCATTTTCTTGTACTGGGGGATAAGCTGATATTTACACATGTGGGTCCGATTTATTTCACTTATGAGTATGGTCTCTAGTTGCATCCATTTACCTATAAATATAAAAGCCTCGAGTTTATCCTTTTTATAGCTGAATAGTACTCCATTGTATAAAAATACATCTTTTTTATCCATTCCTCAGGTGGTGGGCATTTGGGTTGTTTCCGAGATTTAGCTATGACAGATTGTGCTGCTATAAACATGGGTGCACATATATCACTGTGGTATGCCATTTTTAATTCTTCTGGAAAAGTACCCAGAAGGGGAATTGGTTTGTTAAGTGGGACTTCTAATCCTAGTTTGATGAGGAATCTCTAAACTGATTTCTGCAGTGGTTTCACGAATCTACACTCTCACCAGCAGTGGAGAAGCATTCCTTTGCCCCCATAGCGTCATGTTGATTGCTTAATGGTAGCCATTCTTTGTGGGCTGAGATGAAATCTCAGTGTTGTTTTAATTTACATTTCTCAAATGATTAATGTTGTTGAACATTTTTTCATATATTTATTCACCATTAGTATTTCTTCATCTGAAAAGGGCATATTCATCTCAGATGCCCGTTTTTGGATTGGGTCTTTGAATTGGGGGGGCCTGATTTTCTTTAATTCTTTATATATTCTAGATGGAAGTCCTTTGTCTGAAGGGCAGTTAACTAAACTTTTTTCCAAATTTGTGGGTTTTCTTTTTACTCTGTTGGTGGTTTCTTTTCATGTGCAGAAACTTTTCAATAATATGAGATCCCAGTTATTGATTCTTTGAAGTAGTTCCCATGCATGTGATTTTTGTTCATGAACTCTCTGCTTACCCCTATGTCTTTGAGATTTTTACCTACTTTCTCTTCCAGAAGATTTAGTGTTTCTATTTTGATATTTAGATCTTTGATTCATGTTGACTTTAGTTTAATGCATGGTGATAGGCATGGGTCTAGTTTTAGTCTTTCGCATGTGGAAAGTCACTTTTTCCAGCACCATTTATTAAAGAGGCTATCTTTCTTCCAGTAAACTTGTTTGTCTCCTTTGTCAAAGATAAGGTGGCTGAGTGTATTTGTAGCTGTGTTTGCATCTTCTAATCTGTTTCATTGATCTTCAGGTCTGTTTTTTTACCAGTACCATGCTGATTTTGTCACAGTAGCTTTGTAGTATAATTTCAAGTCAGGAATTATGATGCCTCTTCCCTTTCCTTTATTGCCCAGGATTGTTTTTGCTATTCTAGGCCTCTTCTGGTTCCAGATGAATTTTAGGAATGTTTTCTCTAGATCTGTGAGGTATACTAATGGAATTTTAATTGAGATTGCTTTGAATCTGTGCAACAATTTTGGCAGTATGGTCATTTTTACAATGTTGATTCTTCCTATCCATGAGCAAAGGTATCTTTCTATTTTCTGAAATCCTCTTGATCTCTTTTTTCAGAGTACTATAATTTTCATTGTATAGGTCTTTTACTTCTTTTGTTAGATTGATTCCTAAGTATTTCATTTTTTAGATGCTACTATGAAAGGTGTGGTTTCCCTAATTTCTCTCTTAACCTGCTTGTTGCTTGTATACAGGAATGCTATTGATTTTTTAGTGTTGACTTTGTATCCAGCTACACTACTGAATTTGGTTATTAAATCTGTAAGCCTTTTGGTGGAGTATTTGGGGTCTTCTGTGTAGAGTATCATGTCATCTGCAGATAATGGCAATTTCACTTCTTCCTTTCCTATCCTTATTCCTCTTATTTCTCTCCCTTGTCTAATTGCTCTGGCTAATATTTCCAGAACTATATTGAATAGGAGTGGTGACAATGGACATCCTTGTCTTGTTCCTGATTTTAAAGTCAAAGCTTTCAGGTTTTGACCATTTAGAATGATGTTAGCTGTTGGTTTGTCATAGATGGCTTTTATCTGATTGATGTAGACTTTTATGTGTCTTAAGGCACGTGGGAAAGTTTTACCAACAAAAGTAAACTATAGTGTTGACGAGTGTGTTTTCATCTATTGTCTATAAAGTCTCTAAAAAGCTATTCATTGACTCAGTGAGACAAGCTTTATTCCTACTGATAAAATGCTCTCTTGGAACTACTATACACATTTAAATAATAAGCATGACAGTGAGTATTAGTTAAGTTGGATTAATTAGTGATGGCTCTAATTTTCTTATTTTAAATGCAAGTGAAAGTTATCCAATTCAAAACAGTGCCAGCCAAAAAGCAGAATATTAACTCTCAAATCAAGAAATTTAAGAGTAGATTGTATGAGGTACAGTTATATACAATGAATCCAATGATGCATTCAGATTTTGCTCCTCTCAGAATCATTCCACATAGTTGACAAAATGGCTGCCAGCACCATCAAAGGTAAGGAAAAGATATGACAGAAACAATGTGGAAAGGGTTCTAGTTTAGTGTGGGTCACTATTTTTATTGTAAGTCTCTGAGCAAATATCTGGGCTATCTCGGTCACTTCTTTCTCATTGCTGAGACAAAATATCTGACACCTAGAATAAAAGAAGGAAAGGTTTATTTAGCTCACAGTGTGTGGAGGTTTCAGGCCATACTTGGCTGGCTCCAAGGCAGAGTGGTACATGGCACTCGGCCACAGATCATGGTGGTGGAAGACAGCAAGACCTGCAAGAGCAAAAAGTGAGGAGCCACAGTGGGGAGAGCAAGCCTCTTTCCCTCCCTTATATTGTATGCAAGCTACCCACCCCAGGGCGGGTATAGCACTCATACCCCAATCCCAACATTGGACCGTGGATCAATCATAAACTCTAGAAGCCTGCCCCATGACTGTATGAAGATTTGGGGGCACATCTAGACACAAAGGAGGAGGAGTAGTCTCACAATGCCTGGGTTGTAGGTCCACTTCTAAGTCCCGGAACAGAAAGGGACACAGAAAGTCCCATCCAAACCATCTGAACTGGGTTTCCCCAGGAAAAATGTGATAGAGCACTAGGCAGGCAAAAAATCACAAATATCTCTTTTAAAGATCATTCTTTGTTTATAAGTACAAATCTCTTAATCAGGGTGACTGATGACCTAAAGTAAATAAACATCTGTAACCATGTCCACAAGGGTTGTGTTTGACTCAATGGCTTAAGACTTGGCCAACATTTTAAATTCCATGTTTGCTACTTATCCTTCCTTCCTGATATATACATATATAAGATTATTGGGAAGAAAAATTACACCAATGAAATACTGTACTTCTGTGTCTAGCAGGCCTGACACACAGCTCAGAACCCACTGCTTCACAAGCACCACGGGGCTACCGGTTTCCCGTGGCCTGTGCTTTCATGTTATTACCAACTGTACCTGTCACCTACATAAAAAAAAAAAAAAACAACAACAGAAGCAGCTCTTCTAGGTTTGTTTTCCAAATACATTTCTTAGAGGTTGGGCTAGAGGGAAATGAATTTGAAGGAAAAAGGTAGAAAATTTATGCTAGAAGCCAGCTTCCTTCTACTCCCCACCCATACACACTTTCTTTTTTTTTTTTTTTTAATTTTATTTTAAAGACAAAAGAATGGAGACA
>PVLD010026562.1:0-22003 GCA_004027595.1 Dinomys branickii | reverse complement strand
AAATTTGCATGTCTGTATATGGGTCCATACATCTACAATTCGAAGATATCAATGGATAAAACAACAACTACTGTTGAGACCATATCACCTTGTCTATAGATTAGTTGTGATTGTACTATTTTCTATGATAATAGGTGTCTGTTTGTCAATATGTTTTTGTACTTTTATGTTTCTAAAATAAAAAAAATAAAAAAAAAAAATAAAAAAAAAAAAAGAAAACTCAGTCATCAAAACCCATCAGCCCCTGTTTTGGGCACAATTTGTTCGGTAGATGTAATTTGGAAGTTGAATTCATAATAAAAAAAATCCTTACCTGATAGGTGGAGCGTATTTGTGCTATTCAAGAAACGGAAAATATATTCAGTAAAATAGTCTGGGGAAGGCAAGTTTCTTGATCCCAAACAAACCCCCTGGAGGGACAGAGCAATGATGCTGGCTGCCAGCCGAGGAAGGGTGTTTTCGTCAGCACCTTCGCTGCCCAGGATTCCAGATTTCTTCTGCAGCACTTTAGTTTCCATACACTGAGACCAGACACAAAGTCAGGAGGAAATGTCAACTTCAAAGTGATTTCACATAAGACATAGCTCTGATTTTCCCCCAAGACAGAATAGTTCATCTCAAAGAAGCTTAAATTGTTTTCAGGGACTGTTGTCATCTACTGTCTCAGATGCAGCTGTGTTTGGAAAACACTTGTTTTATCTGCCACGACACTGAGTTTTCTAATCCCCACATGGCCGCCCCTCAGCCAACCAACCTTTTTCATTATCTGTACATTTTGCCAAGAGGATCTTCTGCTCCGTTTACATCTTGTAGTTGATGAAGTTTCTCCCAGCTTCAAGGACAGCCCTCAGGCTAACGATTTTCAAATATACATTTCCTACCCTGACTTCGGTCCATCTCTGCTGCTTTGTGTCACCACAGGGCACCTCCACATCTACACCGGCCTTTAATCTCAAGTTCACCGTGCAGCCACCATCAGTCAAGGCTAGCACAGTGCCCATGTTCTCCACCTTCTGCAGAATATGTGCACTACATGAAGCCTTTCTTCATTTGTGAATGTCAATTTCATCCATTCAATTATGAGCAATTATGACTTTGCCTTACACCTTACTACAACCCCATTCATTTATTTAAACATTTACTGAATGACTACTCATTATGCTAAGCCCACTACCTATGAGATGGAGACCAGGTTCACCAAAAGAGGAGTTGGGGGAAAATTACTGTATCAATATTCAATGCTTGAGATATAAGACAAATAATAAGGGGTACTTGTTACGCAGGGAGTTAGGTGAGAGGGGAGGAAAAGTACGGGGACAACATGATCAAAAATGACCAGGGCGTGTTTTACACGTGTCACTTCTCCAAAACAAACACCACTATGCTCTATTTTTAAAATGCACTAATAACTTTTCAGATAGAGGGCTAAATCAGTTCTGCCACAGCATTATTTTATTCTTTCCTGTAAATGTTTGATCTCACACACACTCAGAGGTGAGTATTAGCAACATATATAGGATGAGCAGAAAACTGATGTATCTACACCATCTGCTGTTACATGCTGGGTCCGCTCTGCCATTCAACCTGTACCAAAGGGGTAATGGGTTAATAACTAAAAGTTTAGTGGCTCATTCAAACCAGTCTTGTGTTACATAGATGTTGCCATGAAGATAATAAAAACTATATTCTGTCAAGGAAACTTTTCCTAAAATGAAAACAGAAGGAAAGCTATGGTCAAAGTTTGATATTTGTGGGATTAGAGCTACTAAAGTGATGTTCTTCAGGTGCCTGGTAAACATTTGTTCTGCCTGTAATAAGAGAGATTAAACATATTTATAGTGAATTGTAGGAGGCGTTTGCTGGTCATTAAGTCAGAGCAGGACTTTAGCTCCTAGAAGCTACAACTGAGACAAAGAACCAAGTTTTTCTGTATATATCAATGAAGAGTTGAAGAGAGGAAACAGCCAGTTTTAACCACACTCCTCAAAAATATGGGATAGCTCTTCAGTTCTTGAAAATGTGACTTAAGTAAACCTAATGTTTAGAAACCTTATTTGCTAAAACTTCCTATTGCAACTCAGAAAGCAAAAGCATCCCTGACGCCTGTGTGTGCGTGAAGATATGGATTCAATCCCTGGCATTAAAGAAATAAGTAGTATCATGAAAGATCAGCTTCTTCTACAACAGTAATGACAGCAGCACAAGACCAAGCACCCATTTCCTAAGACTGGGAACTGGGCGAGATGAGAGGCCTGTGAATGGGTCTTGTACATATGCGGCATAAATCAAAAGCTACAAAAAGGATATTTTCTCGAGCTGTCTATGATGAATAAAGCTTTTGTGCAAGCTGCTTCTTCAGCAAAATAACTGAGGGTAACTTCGTCTCTCTGTGGGAAGGCCAAGCAAATAGACACATTGACCTCCACCCTGTAGTTCAGTCACTGGACACCGATCAAGAAGCCGTGAGTCACCCTGACTCGTGTACTCAGGGGGCCTTCAGAGAAGAGAGCTTCCCGTCACCTGGCTGGCCTTACCTACCCGCCCACCCGGCTTCTGGCTAAAACTCATCTTCCAATTAGTCATTGCAGTTCCACTTTTGGATGCAGAATTTTAAATTACATCACTTACCATGTCATGGTTTAAAACCATAAATACTCATCTCTCTTGGAAGTCCTTAAATGTCTCAGGAATAAATAAGTGACCAAAAAAATCAGAGGCTGGCACCACAGCTTAGTAGCAGAACTAGTTATCCATTGTGTCCTTCTCACCTGGCTCCTGGAAGTGTCAAAGTACCGCCTGGTGAAAGCCAAGATATCTTCTGTCTCATTCTGTGAAAGGAAGTAGGAGTCTTCATCCTGCCGGAGGCTCAATAGGCTGTGTAGGTAAAATTTATATTCTTTATTACTCATGTTGAGCTTTGAAGAACAGATTTCCTCCTGATGAATAATATAATAGAGGAGGAGAAGAGAAACTCTCTGCACGACCTCCTCTTGGAGCTGCTCTTCAAAATCTCCGCCAGCTATTAGTAACAGTGCATCTGGTTCAAAACACTACGGGGAGAAACAACGAAAGAAAAAGAAGCACGTCTTAAGGAATAGCACCGGAACACTAACAGCCACAAAACATGGTCCCAAATGATTACTTTAGAAAGAGATGAGAAAAGTAGTCTGGCCCAATAGCTAAACTATAATAAATATGATTAGGCTCTTCCCCAACCCAGCCCCCACTCCACTTTCAGTACTGGGGATTGAGCCCAGGGCTTTTATAATGAGTTATAGCCCCAGCTCTTCTATACTTTTCACTCTGATAACAGGAGGGTCTCCATATAAGTTGTTAAACTCCCAGGGCTTGGCTGGAACTTGGAATTTTCCTGTCTCCCCTCACTGCTGGATGGGATTACAGGCAGGTGCCACCATGCCCAGCTGGTCTTATGGAACAGTAATGCCCTCCTAGGGAGCGCTTTTGCTAAGAGTGATCCCTCTGTTCCCAACTTGGGTTGCCACAAGTTGTTCATATTTCACTTTGCATAAGACCAGCCAAAGCATTGGCTGTTAAAATGATGCCCCACTATATATAGAATAAATCCAGATTCCTGGCCATGTTCTCCTTGGTCTGGTTGCTACATACCCTACCTCCCCTACCTTATCTTCACCTTTTGCTGCCCTTGCACTAAACTCCTGCCTCTGTGGTTTTCTGTTAGCTGCATCAAGCTCTTCCCCATTACCTTTCAGATCTGCTTATTCCCCTTATTTCTCAAATCTCAGTTTAAAATACTTCCTCCTGGAAGAAGCCTTCCCAAGACCTCTCATCTCTCCCAGGACAACACTGTCCAAAAGAAACATAACACAAGCTGCCTAGATCTTTGGAATTTTCTAGCAGCCATATTTTTAAAAGTAAAATGAAATAGGTGAAATTAATTTTAATAATACTGTATAGAAATTTATATATCTGGGCCAAGAACATAGCTCAGTGGCCCAGTGCCTGCCTGGCAAGTGTGAGGTTGTGAGTTTGATTCCTCTATATTTAAGATAAGAATAGGTAGATAGGATAGATACCTAATAGGAGAGATGAATTTATACATCAAAGATATCATCTTTTTAGTATATAATCAAAAAATTAAAATTATCTACATATATTATTTTTGTTGAACTGAGTCTTCAAAAGCAGGTGCATGTTTTATACTGACAGTACATCTCAACTCTGATGAGCCACACTGAGGGCCCAGTAGCCACGTATGACTGCGTCAGACAACACAGCTCTAGAACATAATTTTATTCTCTTTATAGCACTCATATTATATAATTACTTTGCATGTTTATTTTCTCTATTTCTTATGAGAACAGTGGTCCACAAAGACCAGCTTTTGTCTGTTTTACACAGCATATTCTCGACCTGTAGCAGAATACCTGGCACTAAAGAAGTATAAAAACTCAACGAAGGAGCACCACGCTTCCCGCTTCCGTCTTAGCTAAGTGAATTCTAAAGCTAATTTCACCGAAAGGAATCAGAACATATGATCCAACTGGTAAACCCCATATCTAGCACTTTGGCAACTGGTTATTTTGAGCTGAAGGGAATCGAGAAATAGCAGCTGTGGAAAGTTCTCTACCCTTCCCCTTTTTACCTAAATTTCTCCTAATAAAGATGTCTGCACCAAGTAGAGGAGAACAGTCTTATCCCTGCAGAGTAGGAGTCCATATGAATCTCAGCATACACAACCAAACTAAAAAACAACCCTTAGCATCCATTAGCACACCTCATATATTTCCCAGTCATTTTCCCTACAAGTTACCTCCCCTTTGCCACAACCCCTTTTTCCTCTGTTTTTTTTTTTTTCATGTCTTTACAATGCATTGCTTTTTGATAACATGGTATAGAAGTTCCTGGATCTGATCACTTCACTGAAGCTCTCACTTCTTTATGGCACTTCCAATGTCACTTAAAAACTTTTAACCACAAATAAAACTTGAATCCCTTTTTTCCTGTTCCTCCGTCTTTTGTCAGTTAAGTTCACAAGCCCACTCACTGACCTTAAGAGGGTAAAGAAGGGAAAGACTTTTTTTCCTTCTGTGCTGTGATACTTTCTTCCACAAACCACAGGCAGATATGGCTCCTCTAATCTCAGAAGTCCAACTGGCATGAAGTGTTTGGGTTAACATGTTGGGACACAGAAAAAAAAAAAACTAGACACAAGAATTAGGGGTGGAAAGCTGTTTTAGCAAGAGAAGAGCAGCTTTCTTCAGGACAGTTGGGAGATCCTGAGGGTTCTCCAGGGTCTGAGAAGCAGCTTCATTACCTGACAACACCACCCTCAGCATTAAGCATTGAAGAATGTCTGCCCTGAGTCTGAGGGATTTGTCCTGCTGTGTGGACAATCTACTGTAATGTGTTTTTTTCATCAGCTCTTCGATGGAATTGGAAGACATTCTAATTCCATGTCTTCTGGGCAACCCACTGGGTAATGTCTAATACAAACCATCTGCCTCACGAAGAAGCAATTTTCATCTATCACTAAAGGAAAGCATAATGGTTATTCTGAAAGCCACACAAATTCTAATCCCTTCTCAGTTCAATTACAAGGGGGTCAGGAACTTGACAGAGGGGACACAGGGTGCACAACAAAACCAACTGTGAATGCGGGTGTTAAGTTCCACCTCTGAAGCCACAGATGCCCTTTTCTGTCCCCATGTGGCTCCCAACAAAAAGTTCATGTATTGGTTTACAGAGCTGATGCCAAGATTCAAAGTGAGGACTTGTTTGAAACAAAAGTTTAATAAAGTCAAATACCCTCTGACACCAAATCACTGGTAGTGTTAGCTACTATTTAACGGCCAGTACTACACAAAACACTATTCAGGTATTCAGGTATTTTTCAGAATACAATCTAGTTGGTTTTGGAAAAATGCTTAGGTTATGAATGTTTTGATAGTGGAAACTATACTTCCTGTTAAATGGAAAAATAAAATATTGTCAGCTGATATAATCACCAAATATTTCCACAGAAAATATGTAGAATACCAATTATATAGTTATGTAATGTTTATTGAATGAAGGGGTATATCTGTACACAATATGCAAAACTAATAAACAGAATAAAATAAGAATTTCCTTCTGTGAAAAAAACTATACCTGAAATATGGGTGAAAACCATCTTTAAGGGGATAAGTAACTTGTCTAAGCCACATAGCTAATTGTAGTTAGTGGTGCCAGGCTTAGATCCTATTATTCCAATCACAGGCCTTGTTTTCCAATTCCTTTCTTTGATGCCATGGAGACATAAGCCATGGGCCCTCATGTATTTAAGGTATGCAGCCTCTTCAACCACTCATTTCCTCTCTTTCCTTTTGGGTAGGAAGAGAAGTCAATTAGGAGGCAAGAGGATTGGCCAGTTCCTGACTAGAAGAATGAGAACATAATAATAGAGATTTGGATGAGTTTGTGTTGATGTACATTGCAGCACTACTCAGGTTGTTTGTGGGGCTAGGCCAGTAGGAAGAAGTGTGTCTCAAGCACTAGGAGAGGAGGTTTATGAGGCCACCAAACCATATGTATGTAGTCAGGGCTTGGCCAAAAAGCACCTGTCATCCCACCTGAGCTGTCTAAGACTCTTGTCCATTCCTGGTCCCTCTTTAATGTTCTTCTTGTACACTTTTCCAGGGTTAGAATGGGGTGTGTGTGTTAGGGGACAGCTGAACAAAGGATATGAATTTTCTTTGTACAGATAAGTGATCTAGAATTGGTCTGTACCAACCATACAATGTGAAGGTGATACTGATTCCTGCTAAGTTTAAATCAGTCATGGCAGCATCTTCTTTTACCTGATGGGATTTCAGTCATCTGGAATGTACAGGTATCACCCAGCCCTTGGTTTAATTTTTGAGGCCTGCTGAAATAAAGCTGAAAACTTGGCTCCCTTTTGTATTTGAATCTTGCAGAAGCTACCTGAATAGGGAAGACAGTAGTGTGAGGAAAGGAAGCATGGTGGGGGTTGGTGGTGGGGAGGGGAGATGAGTTTTTCAACTCATCCCTGTCACGTTTAGTTTTGGCACTAAAGTATTGAGCAGTTGGCTCAGTTGGGTTTGAGGAAGAACATTTAACACAATTTTCCAAATACCACCATCCCCTCCGGGTCGAGCGCTGTCCAAGCTGCTGATTCCTGTGAAGTGATTCTTTGTTAAAGAATAATGAACTCATTGAGGAATAATCCACTGATTTTCCTTTAAAGCTTGTCAGGTGGAAGCACACTATTTAAAGGGGGAAAATATCTAGGAATAAGTGTTAAAGAATTCACAAGGAAATAAACTTTGTGGAAACATCAATTAAATTTAAAGTAGAGGCCTTCTTTCCATCTAAATGGGCCACCTAGATGCTTGGTGGTAATTGTCTATGATACCTAGACACCACATCAGGTCACCTCCCCCAGGTGTGTACCTCTAGATTTGCTTGTTGCTTGTACAGGTAAGAGCCCCAAAGACAAATGTGATGTGATAGTGGCCTTTCTCTACATCCCTGCAGGGCAAACTGGAGAGGTTTTATCCCCAAAGATGTTTCACGTTTGATTTTTGACACATGGTAAACCCTACTGTCTTCTTTCAGGTTCTTAAATTTGCATAAGGTCTTTTTAAATGGGGTTATCTTTTTTTTCATGGGTAACAATTGACTGTAGATAGAATAAGTAACATATATTTCTTCCACTTCTTGCAAGTATAGCAGGAAGGGCGCTGACTGATGGCAGGAAGGATTCTGGCTGATGGCAGGAACTGACTCTCACTGTGTGCAGAGAGATTTAATGGATCTTCTGACAAGAAGTCTTTACAGAGTTAAGAGGAAAAAGAAAAACTGGCTAGACACAGAAGACAAAGCTTGATGCTTTCTACATTCTATCCTTGAAAACGCAGACAAAGGAGTGGGGTGGATGGACCTATGGAGAACCTTATGACAGTGATTCTTCTACATGCGTGCGCCTGTGAATTTGCCTGAAGAACTTCGTTTGGGATAACTGAGAAGAAAACTAGAGGACAGAGGAGAGGGGGGTTCTGAAAGGTGTCACTGTTCCTATGTCCCTAGGAGAGGAAGCATCAGATATCCACGCGAGGTACAGGGCATGTGAGGGCCCAGAGGAAATTTCACTCTCACATCCAGGCTCATGGCTATTTGACCATGGGATCCCCACAGAGATATCTTCCCAAATATAGACTCATTACCTCAGTCCTATTGAGACAGGGCAAAAGAAATAAAGATAGGTAAAAAGGCAACAAAAGTTTTTCATCTTCCTTATTAACTTAAAACTCTGGGTCAGATCCCTGTTCAGCACGGCACACAGGAATAATAATCACTGAAGAAAAGTCTGCAAAACAAGGCATATTAATCCTACATCTTCCTGGCCTCACTCACTTCCTCCAAGACACAGGAAACTAAGATAAGAATAACTAGAAGAATGCCCCGGGTTCGCAGGGACACCCAATTGCCAGCGTATATAACATACAGTTCAAGACCTCCTTGGAGCGATGCCTAGAAGTCTCCAAACCTACAAGCACCTCAGGTTTCCAGAAAGGCAGAGCCATGCAGGGCCCTTAGGATGAGGCCACCTCACCAAGCAGGAGAAATTTCCCCATTATAGAAATAAAGGCAGGGCTGGGGATATAGCTCAGTGGCATAAGCACCTGCCTGGCAAGTGTGAGGTCCTGAGTTCGATCCTCAGTGCCGCAAAAAAAAAAAAAAAAAAAAAAAAAGAAATAAAGGCAGCCCCCTCCCAAGCAGGACTCTCACTTCTGGAGCCTCTCAAGCCATAAAGATGCCTCCAGAGGTAGAAACCAGCCTGAGATAAAGATCAGCCAAAGCCTGGCCCACCTCAGCTAATCCTTCTGAACTCCTGCTTTTGTGAGCAGGCCATTCTGAACATCGTCATCAAAGTGAGCCCCTCCAGGTGCTCAAGGTGGAGTCCTCTTCCTGTTCTCTCTTAACCTCTAACTCTGCCTAATACCTCTCCGTCGGTACCTCACACTGATGTGTCCTGAAATTCTTTTTCTATGAAGTGCATCAGGAGCCTACTTGGAGAACCAAGTTGAATTTTCCATATTTTCTTTGGGGGATTTCCTTCATCCGCATCCCATGCCATCCATAGATATGGAAACCAAGGTTCAGCATATCCTAACAACTAGAAAGTTCCAGAACAGGGCACTTTTCCTTTCAGAAACCTAGCACCATAATTCTCATCTTTATGGAAGTGTTTACTCTGTTGGAGTTACTGCATCCCTCATTAATTCCATTAAAATGCTAATTCTTCTCAATGAAGAGAAGAGGGAGAGAAGTCAATGTCATCCAAGAATATCCATTTTCAAAGGCTGCAGCTGGAACAGATTTATTTTTGAATGCCCAGTGTTCTTGGATACTCCAGATTGTATTTTTTCAAATTCCATTCTTTTACTTACACCTAAAACTGGGAGCATTTTTTTTCTTCTCCACAAATTCAAGATACTGACTTCCTTGGGTATTTTTTTTTTTTTTAGAGCTATAAAATTGCTTCTTTTCCTTCTCTTTGTACCACAGAATTTATATCATGAACCATATCTGTTAGCAAGATCCCTAAAAGACAACAAGAGACAACAACCTGAAGCCCTGTGGTCTGGGCCAGAACTTGGGTGCCTGTGAAATTGTCAGGATCCTGTTTCCATTGGTCGCTCACGGTCAGAGACACTTCCTAGGTTCCTCGCTGATGGGGAGTTCAGGCAACCTGAAGCCCTTGAGCAGGTGAGGCTGAGATTCACCTTTGTTTTACCTCAGCTTCTTTTAGAGAGACAGAGCAGCAGGAAGAGCAAAGCTATTATACTGACAGTTTCAAGGTATTATACTATTTCAAGGCCTGGCAATAGAAATAATTCAAATGGAAGCCAGATTGGCCAAACCCTTCATAGTATCACAGAAAACAATAAATGCAAAACAATCTCTTCCTCCCAGCCGCAAATATGGAGAACATTTTTGCTTGTTTACATTCCCCATAGCAAAACTAATACTGAACTAGCCTTAATAAGGCACTTTATGTCATTAGAACAGAACATTGCCCTGAAGCAAATCCTCAGAGGACATTAACAAGCTATGACTCCTGGTTATTTCTGATGGGAAGTCTTCCGTTGCTATCTAGACATATTAATGTCATTGCGACGAGTTGCCTATTATAACACATTTCCTCTGGGAACCAGAGGACATTTTAATAATTATTGAATTATTTATGGTTCATGCAGAACAGAGAAAAATTCTATGAGCAAGACCCCTTCTGTCACCAAATAACTAAATATTTAAAAAAAGGAACACTTTGGTCATGTGCTCCCAACCCATCCCTTGAACTGTGCATGATTGAGAAAATCTGCAAAAATTTACATTACAAAGCAGTTACTTGCTTCTGATGGATTTATTTATGTTTTCACTCATCTGTGTTTTTGTAGGCTTTACCTAAAAAGTATCTCATCCGTCAAGAATGGGCGGTGCAGAGTGGCTTGGTTGAATTTCGTGTGCATCCTTTCATGACGTGGGCTTTCCCTTCATTTGCTGCTTTCATTTAAACCTCTACCATGCCATCAACTACTGATAGGTGGATTCTCAGCCCCCATTCACTTCATACTAATGTGACCCAGAGAAACTTTTAAAAATTCCACCCCACACAAGTCTCGATCTGATAGGATGAAGCCCTAGTATAAGCGTTCTGTGAAAACTGCCCAACTGATAGAAGCAGGCTGCAGAGCGGGCCTGGAGAGCCGTGGGTCCAGTTTCAGCTCTACCTACAGAGCTGCTCTCTCACAGCTAAGAGCCTCATCATTAAGAAGATTATTCATTAGAAATGATACAAGCATGCAAAATAGCTCAAAAAATTAAGCATTAACTTCTTCTCAATAAATCACTGGACATCAGCAGTATAATTATCCCAGCTATGCTACTTTTTATTATTTTATTCTATTTAATAGTTTGATCAATCTTACATTCTTACATTGAGCAATCTGAGCAACTTCGTTAAAGATGACAATATGTAATGTAACAACCTCTGTTAATTCCTGTCATTCTGTTTTGAAACCCTGTATCATTTTTATTGTTTTTGCTGGGCTTTGCTTTTGTGTACATTGTTGTTATTTTGCTATTTTTAAATTCTCTTTAAAATAAAAAAGCAAAACAATAAAAAAGATTATTCACTCATTAACTACCTGTCATGCAAAATATCAGAAAACACCAGTTGATGTTTAGGAGAAAATCTCACAACCTGCACATGAGGCAAATATCAGGTTGTTATGATTATGATACAGAAAACAGCACCTATGTACTATGCGCATTTGGTACAGGAAAGACGAGAAAGGGCGGGAGGAAAGGAGGAAGAGTGAGAGGGAGGGAGAAAGCAGAGGAAAAGTTCGTGCTTTCAAATAAATACTGCACCTCTAAACACGCACAAAGTTTCTAGAAAGCTAAGGTGGGAAAACAAAACGCTCCTGTCCTTAAGTACTATCTGCAGAATGCTGAAAATTCTACTGGCTCCCGCATACGAAGTTATTTTACCACAGTGCATTGCCCACTTGAGTTTCCGAAATTTTGCGTTTGTTTTCTCGAGTAAGTGACCCCAGAATCCGTCGCTCTTTTGAACATGCTCTGATACCCGAGCCTATTCTATTTCACTAACCAGGTGACAGTCTCCTCGCATTCCGTGTGCTCGAGGACACCCAGTCTTCTCCAACAGTGCTCTGATGAGGCTCCTGGAGAGGTTGAGGGGTGGGTGATCACCAGAAGTGAGAGCTCGTAGTACTTCTGCCAGTTGGCCTGGACTCCCAGGGATGTTGCTGTCCTGGACTGAAGGTCTGTCTGTCTCTGTGCCGGAGACAAGGCTGAGTAGAAGGAACAAAGGCACCCCGTGCACTGAAAGCTTTGTCCAGAGGCACATTTCCGCTCTTCCTTTACCCTGAGTCTGTATTGGACAGGGATGAGTGGGTGGCTGTTAACGGGATAAACTTGGAAGCAGAGGAATGTCTATGGTAATAGGGAAAAAAAAGAAAGGCTTCAATTATTGTGCCTAAACATGTTTGAAAGGACTCATTAATTGGGTGGCTAAGCTGATTTGGAGTGACAAGCTGTTCCTAAACCCCAGGGGGTCTGCAGGTGATTTATAACCCCAAACAGCAGGCAGGAAAATACCATGGCTGTAGACTTGCAACTTGGTGAAGAGTTAAGACACCTGTTAGGTTGTCACTGCCTGAACTAACTAGAGACAAACATCAGGAAGAGAGAGTGTCTCCCTTTCTCTGCAGATGGTACCAAAACAGGACCCAGCATTGGCCCAACTTCATCCTATCCCACGGTAACGAGCTCCTCTAGATTTGTGTTCTTCATCATTAAACTAAGCAAATAAAAGTAAAGAGAAAAGAAATGTGAGTAAATTACCAATATAATTTTAAGTAAAAATGCCTTGGACAAGGAAAAGTACTAGAAGAAAGTGGTAATACTCAGGAAAATCTGATCTTTCTTTTACCTCTACTAATAATCAAGATTCTGGAGAATGAAGTATTTTACAAAAATGAAAGGATTTCAAGAGTTCATGAGCCTCAGTAAAGGTTTTCAGCCAGCGGTCGCTAAAAAGGGCTGGAGATTACTTTTGAGCCAGTCAACTTCTGCAGAAAAAAAACAAAGCTTTTCAGTTGATTGTTTAAGGAATGCAAATGTTAACACCGTGTCAGAGACTAGGAGAAGAGCTCAAGGCCTTGGGACAGTGACAGAGACACTGGGATGACGCGTATGGTTAAAAAAGAGAGAGAGGGAGGAAAAACCGAATAAAGTGTAAGATTCTTAGGTTAGCATTCAAAAACTGACATAGACTGATACAAGCATTTGTAAACATAGGTCTTACCTTAAGAAAGATAAATGCTTTTTTATCTGGAGCACTGCAGCTTTTGAAATCTCGGAGAGTATTTCATGGTTTCAAAGTCCTCTGCTTTTAAAATTCCTTGACTGTGCGCTGGGAGTCGGAGGGGATTATTTCAACCCGGAGACGTTTTCAGTTGCTATGGAGAGCTGCTCCGAAGGTAACAATGAAGGTGGATACAAGTGGGGACTTTCTGTCTTACAGATTTTCACAATAGTTAAATGAATGTGGTTAATGAATTTGTCCCTTTATATCAATGTTTAACTAATTTTTAAAAGAATCATTCACAGCCTCCTGCCTTTCCGGAGAGGGAGTCTAGGTCCAAAAATATGCCATCATCTTGCACAATGGGCCGTCTTCAGTATTCCACCAAGATTTTTTCTTTCCAGTTGATTCTGTGATAACTATTTCATCCAGACTTAAACCCGGGATTTATTGAAAACATACACTGTTTAGAAACTTACTGATTTCACAAAGTGTAGAAATCTAAAAGATCTGAAGCATTTGGAAATAGAAATTTTCCAAGTCAGGCATGGTGGTGCATACCTACAGTCACAGCACCCTGGGAGGCTGAAGCAGGAGGATACCAATTTCACACCTAGTCTGAGCTTCTTAACAACTCAGCAAGACCCCGTTTCAGAACTTTTAAAAGTAAAAAAGGGTTAGGAATGGAAGTCCATGTAAAGGCCTTGGTTTTAATTTCTCATACCAAAAAGAAAAAAAAAAGAGACAAAGGAGTAGGCGAAGGAAGAAAAGAAGGAGTTTTCAAACAAAAAGTATTTGCTGGGTAACTACAGTTCTCACCTGAGAAGAAAGTGGATGTAAACAGGGAAGTTTAATTAGCTACAGAGATCATGAATCCCACAGTCTGTGGAACACTTTATTACATCAGACCTTTCAGTTCCTACAAAATGCAGCCTCTCCATATATTAGTGAACAAACAACCTAAGGAAGAAAGTGGTAAAAATAATAGACATTAGGAGAAATTAAAATTTAGATCTTAACGTAGACAGAGACCATGCAAATAGTATAGAGTTCATGAAGCCCAGAATGATTTCAAAGACTGCACTCGATGGATAGAAATGGTTGAGTTCAAAAGTGTGCATGTGCGTGTGCATGTGTGCGTGCACGTGTGTGTGTCTGTGTGTGTGTGTGTGTGTAAGCATGGTGCATATGTGTGTGCAAGAGATAAAGGGTGTTGGTGGAAAAGCCAGGAAAATTAGGAAAGAAATTGAGATAATTAGTATCATCAATCACTAATTGAATGCAAAACTTGAGAGCAGGATGGGATGGTGCTCAAGGAGGGCTATTATTACTGACAGACATGCACACTCCTTGAAAGTGCCAGGCGTTCTCTTTCATCCTCTGCCATGGAGCACTCTACCCTACTGCCAAGGGAATCACCTGGCCTCCGTCTTGAGAGTTCTGTGGTTAGATTCACTGGAGGCAGAGTCCAGAATGATCAGAAAGAGACGGGGTTAAACCAAAGGTAAGACCTTTATGCTTAGGGTCCAGTGGAGACGGCAAAGGCAGAAGGAGGTGGGCTGCAGCAGATGACACTGGCCCAAAGCTCTCTGAAGACTCACACCAGTATCCTTTGCCTCCTCCTAGAGTGGGGACTTCATGAGTGTCATTTACCAACTCAGCCCTACCCCTGTCTCAAGGACTTGGTTAAAAAGTTCCTATGGAAAAACAGCCCAATATCTATTCCAAAATTCTCTGCTCCTACCTGACAGCACCAATACCCTTGCTTTGTGCTGCTCTTTGCAACTATCCCTCACCTGGCCAGTGGAGTAGATCCTTAACTGCACTCAAGCCCCACCGTTGATAACTGGCCTCAGTACTTTATGACGAGGTCCTAGTTTGCTCCAACTGGTGGTCCCAGGACAGCAGCCCTGCTGGGACACCTTCCCTACCCACTGTTTACCCAGAAGTTGCTTATGCTGTCAGATTCCCTGACTCAGGGTTGTAGCTGAAGCCCTACATGCTCAACCTGTTTCCCTGAGAAGACTCAAATAAATCTTCCTGAAATGTGTTTATATTTTCAACCTAAGTCACCTTCCAGGGGTAATGAGTGTTCTATTATACCTGTGTAAGGAAGGAGCTAATTTAGTTTTGACTGACAGTT
This sequence comes from Dinomys branickii, assembly GCA_004027595.1. Classification (NCBI taxonomy): domain Eukaryota; kingdom Metazoa; phylum Chordata; class Mammalia; order Rodentia; family Dinomyidae; genus Dinomys; species Dinomys branickii. Next base: position 6,983 of record PVLD010026562.1, on the reverse strand, counting down.
GCAAGGTATTTAACCCAAACTTGGGACCCGTACTTCCCAAGGTGGAGGCACCTTATTCATGCAACTGATAAGGGAAAGAGAACCGAATCTACCCCATTTTGTACTCAAGCGCCATTTTAAAGCCTAAGCTTCTGTTTCCTTAAGTTTGTTCCTTGTAAATTCTGTCACCAGTTGCCTAACCTGATACCACCCATGCTCTGTCTTAAGACTGCTTATTCCCTGTGGAAAATGTCAAATGCCTTTGTTCCTTTGTCACAAGCTAAGCCCATAGTTTGTAGGAGTATTTCTGTAGCTGCACTAGAACATATCAGAAAAAAACTAATCATCTCCCGCCCAAGACCCAGAACTAGATCTCTAACCAGAGCTATATAACGATTCTTGCCTCCTGCCCTTTGGCTTGGTGCTGGGCCATGTACTGGGTGCCCACCACTGGCTATCAGTATGTGTTTTCATGTGTACCCTACCTCAGTCCAGAAATAATTTAAAACGGCCCACCAGGACCCGTAAAATATAAGATAGCAGCACATGAAGACTGAAACAAGGACAGCATCACCTTGTGGCTATAACTCAAGTTGACCATGTACAGTTTTACAGGTAGAGTGCTATATAGCTCTACAGATCAACATGCATTTCTGAAATAATCATAGATTTTTACATGTATGACAACAATGTTCCAGCAGATGTCTTGAGGAAAGGTACCTTTTGTTAACTTGCACACATGCACGCCTCGATCTAGTGGCAGAGTCCCGAGTGCTTCTCCTCTTCAGCACCCAGCCCAGGCACTGTGGGGCCATCTCTGGCAGTAATAAGAGGTCCCACTACTATAAGCTTCATCTAGTCCCTGCTTCTCTCCATATCTCCCCTTCACACCTCAAAGGTGAAAACCTCTCTAAGTCACATGACAATAAGATTTACTAGCATTTGAGTATCTTTACACCTAAGCATTGAGCTGAGTGAGTCTATATTTTACATAAATATCATTTAAACCTAGTGAAATCCTCACTGCCCAATTCAGAAACCCCTCTGGTACCATAGGTAGTAGGTGCCATGACATCCAGGCCTGTTGACACCAAAATCAGTGCTTGTAGGACTAAGCAGCTGCTTGCTGCAGCGTGACCTCTGCTTTTATTTCTAAATCTTCTTTCCAAGGCTTCTTTCTGCAACGCAGTATAGAAATACGACTGATTCAGACACATCAAGGAAATAGTCTGCTGACTTTGCTTCTTCCAGATTCTTCCCAAAACTCCTTCAGGCCAAATATTCTCTGAGAAAACAAATAATTAAAAAAGTACAATTTTCCAACAAATAGAATCATGAGTTTATCCCTTCTGTAGTTCTTGCCTACAGTACTTCTCATCAGGCACCTGAATCAAATATTGCTATTTCTGCAAACTCTTATCTCAGAGTATAAACAGAATATCTGACCAAAAAATCACCTACAGTCTTACAGTCCTATATACCTATCTTTGCCAACATTCTCTTATTGCCAAAAGTGAGAAAATATCAATTGTCTTGAATTGAGCTCTTTGGATTGTCATTGATCTGGAAGCCGACAGCAAAAATGATAAACAAAAATTATGCATTTCATGTGTAATTCTCCAACAATGTTTCCTCTTCTTATAACTACCTGAATATGAGAAAATACCTGGATATGATAACTACCTGAGAACAGGAAAGAAAGGCTCTTGATCAAAAATAAAAGGACTAACTATGATCTGTTGGGCTCTCTCTCTTTATTCTTTTATCATAATTTGCATTATGTGTACACGTTAGAAAGTATTGTTCCCTACTTGTTATGCTGCACCTGTCTTGTTCTGTAATTTTAAAAGTAATTTTAAAAGTCCACCTTTCAGAGAGAGAAGATGAAAGAAGGTGATGTCCAAGTCACGCTACAAGCCCCTGGCAACCTTCCCTTGGAGTCCAGGGCGAATCCAATGAACTCCTATCTCTAGGAGATCAATTCCATCAAGGTTTCTATTGGTTTGAGCTCAGTGCAAACACTGCTCCAGCTTGAGGCAACAACAATGTGTCCTGTCATTCTTTATGTTGTTATTTCTTGAACTGACATTCTCAGCAAAGATACTGATGGGAGTGGAGAGTTGAGTTGGTGTGAGGGGGCATGGTGCGCCCACAGGAACACAGCTCTTCTCTGAGTCACTCGGAGCCAATCTCTGTGTATAAAGACCTGCATTCTATTTCCATATAACAAATTGGCATACATCTGGTCACTCAGAGTAAGCCACGTGGGTTATCCCAGTTTCTGAGAATCAGGTGACCTTACAGGGTCTGTCACAAGGCTGCAAATCAAGTGTTACCCAGCTTCTCTCGTCTGGGCTGGATCCTCTTTCCAGCTCACATGACTTTGTAGCAATGAGAAAGGGGCAATATGAGACGTGCTCTGGGCAGTATGACGTGATGTGGATCCCTGTGTGGTTTTCTCATTTACGCTTCTCCCCGCTTTCTCCACGAGACACTCTGCATGCCCCTATCATCGATTCCTCTGTCACCTTCAGCTTATCTATCACATTCTCAAGCCTCCCACGGTTCATCACGTACCTTTCTGATTTCCTGTAAATTTCCATCGTGGTGGTTCTTTCCACAAAACTGAGAAGTTACAGAGGTGTGATCAGAAAACACGGTGGCTGCTGCTGGGGACCATCCAATGAAAGGGCAAGGACCTTCAATACAAAAGGCACGCGGTGTGGCATGTTGAACCTTGGTGACAGGATGGGACACATCTCAATTTGTTCGTTGTGAGCTATGGTTGAAAGAATTGTGGGCTGAAAACTGGGCAAATGGTTTCATACTTCTTCATTATAATATTCTGTGTCACACATCACATTGGTACTGTAATCTCTGTCAAATAAAAACAGTACAGTGTTTACTCACTGCAGTGGATTTGGCATTGTGTGACTTCTGGCTCTTGCCCTAAAGTGAAAATGACATGAAAAGTATGTTTTGAATTAATTCAATATTCCATAAGAGGACTTCCAGGATTGCTTCAGAAGGTAACAAGAATAAAAGGATGAGGGTGTTCAAAGTGAGGGTGAGTATTTTGAGAGGAATTAATGGCTATGTGTCTTTTTACTGCAATAAATGTTTGAAAACCATAACAGTCACCATTTCTTTCTCACATTTCACATCTCACATTTATATTAACATTTGTTTAAATTCTGGTCTATGTGGCTGTAAAATCCCCAAAGAGTGAGACTATGTATGTCATTTTGCTGCTACTGTGATGCCCTTTTTCACATAATGCCTAGCATTTACTAGCCTCTCAACAATTATTTGATGAAAAAATGAATAATTGAGTGAATAAACTAGAGGAGGGAAAATTGATCAGACTGGGGTGATCTCTCAGTGAAGAAAGGGCATTAATGTGATCAAGAGACCCAGTGCTGGAAGAGGAGAGGATTGACTTAAAGAACTTGGCAACTGGAAAAGCAAAAAACGATAGCCAAGAGGGTACCGTGCTGAATGGAGAAAACAGGGACATGGGGGGCCAGGCCTTCCTCTCTCGTGCTACTGGTAATCCCCCTTATTGCAAGAGAAAGTGAAGAAGCTTCAGCTGAGGTCGGAGCCTTACTTGTTGAACTGAGCACCTTTATTCAAATCATCTCTGCCTCCTAGAGTCCTACTGGGTAGGAGGCAATGCCAAAAATTGCATGTGACCTTCCTCGAAACTGAGAGTGTTATACCTGACAAGAAAGGTCCTTACTGGGGTCCCATAAAAAACCCTAGCACCATCAGAGTGAAGATAATCAGCCACATGGACCACAGAACTCTAATGGATATCACTCTAAAGGCCATGATGTCCATGGTGTGCTCCCTACTGGTGTGAGAAGCAATGATCCTACACCTGATCCTTTGGATGAACTGATCCAATGGTAATCCTCAGGATTTTCCAGAGAAAATGAAGGAACTGTGTCATAGAAACAAAGACAGACATATAAAGAGACTTACTACAAGGAATGATTTATGAGATTATGGAGGCTCATGAACAGCAGCCCAAAGGCCTGAGAACTGGGAAATCCAGTCACATAAATTCCAGCCCAGCTCCAAAGGCAGAAAATGGATTTCCCCAGGCTTTAAGGTCATCAGATAGCGGGAGTGAATTCAGTTTTCTACCTTTTTGTCCTGCTCAGGTTTTCAGTGGCTTAAATGATCTTTTTTGTCAACCCTCATTCAGAAACATCTATATAGACACAGCCAGAAATAACATTCAACCAACTATTTGGGTACAGTACAGCCTAGTCAGGTGGCCAATGTAATTACCATCTCCCCAACATGATGTTATTGGAACAAAACTTCCTATTATATTAGAACTTTTAGAAACTTAGCTTCTCTTTGGGGATACATAAGATTTCTCACTTGAATGTTAGAGTCTAAGACAGTATAAACAGATTAAGGCCAGTCGGGGTAATACGGATGAAGTAGATAATGTAAAGCACAACGCCTGGCCGAAAATACTAAAGAAACATTATCACCATCAAAGCCAGGATTTGGTTGGATGTGTTTCTTCAAGTTGACCATGAGAATTTAAGGTACCTGCCTAATCTTGTGCTACTCACTTTCTCATGGCTGAGGCATAATACCCAAGGCTAGAGGTTAGTTTTGTCTCATGTTTCCAATCTGTGGTTGGACAGCTCTGAGGCAGGAATGGCGGAAAGGTGTTTTGTGGCAGAAAGCTGCACATGTCCGAGTGGCCAAGAAGCAGAGAATAAAGGGAGAAGCCAGTAGGAGAAATACACCCTTCCAGGTCCCACCGATGACCTGCCCCCTCCAAGTAGGCCCTACATTCCTAACAGCACCTTCAGCTGTGGATTCATGAGTGGGTTAATTCACTGAATAGTGTAGCATCTCCATGATACAAATCACCTTTCAAATACACAAAACTCTTGCTGGCTGATTTAGCTTGCCCAAAGTGCAACAAAGAGGCTGAGAGGTGGAAGCATCTAGTACCTTCAGAGACCGGCCTGGACTAGAGGTAAGTCTGAAATGAAGACTGACTGAAGCACTCATAGGCTGGTAAATGTGTCACAACTGGTGTGTGAGGGGGGAGCACTGATTTATAACAATGGTTAACAAAGTTTCCTGGTTGAAAGCAGCTGCAATTGTAGCAGTATAAATTGGCTAAGCACTGGAGATCAAGATAAGATCCAAAGAATTACAGGGAGAAAAATAGGTCACATATAAAAACTGCAAGAGGACTGGAGGTACAGCTCAGTGGGGTAATTGCTTGCCGCTAAGCACTAAGGCCCTGAGTTCGATCCCCGGTCCCGGAAAAAAAAAAAAAAAAAAAAAAAAAAAAAGGAACGGATAAAAACTGCAAGAGTTGGAAAAGCATTGAACTTCTTGTGAGCCATGCTGAATGTTAAGAGATTGTGATGTACTTTCTTAAAATTCTTCAGGGAACCCACTTTACAAGAAGGGCAAGAGAATTTTTTGGAGGAATGCCTCCTAGAAAAAATTGTGATTGTTTGGTCTATCTGAATTAGATGAGATTACTCGTTGTGTTTAGGAATAAATTTAGTGATTAGCCCTTGAAAAATAAAATGTAAAAAGGGTAAAGAAAAGATTTTAACTGGGAAATAAAATTTACAGTGGTGATAAAATAAAAACAAGGATGCTATCAAACTTTGATTATGGCTTATGTTAATAATAATGTATAAGCACTGAATATGGATTTAATAAAAAGCATACTAATATAGCTATACTAAAACTATGGCACTAAGACAATTTTTAGTGGCAATGGTTGTAAGACACTAAATAAAATGCTTCTGGTTATATACCCTACAAATATTCTTGGATATTTTGCTCAAGAAGGCAGACACATGTTAGATGACACACATAGCAGTATTGCTATCATGGAAATTTAGAATGCCTAAATTAGCTACCTACAGGTCATTAGGTTATGGAACACCTTTTCAGCTGACCATTACGCAGCCAGTAAACAATTATTTTACGTGCAAAGACTTGGTGTCCAAAAGTGATCTTAAGTGAAAAAATAGTGCATACATTCCTGAACTTGTGCAAGGAAAAACATAGAAAAGAGATAATTCGCTCCTTCTGCGTGTGTTTTTATGCTACTGTTTGAAGTGTCATCTACTCCTTCAGAAATATGCAGAGCATATTTCCAACACACATATGAGTTGGACATGGGTGTGTGTATGCATATAACACTTCAGGAACAACAGATCACCTGAGCTGGCTTTCTCTACACACACCGACCACACACATTCTTTCAAGAGAGTGATCTTCACACCTCAGGGGTAAAATCAGTCTTGATCATCACAGCCTGGTAATCGAGACATTGGAATGAACCTGAACTCTTCTGAAGCTTTTCTCTAGCTCCTGAACCCCCTGTATATCGCTTAATAATGTCCTTGGGACCTTACCAGCTTAGTGTAGCTCCTCATTCATCCTGTCATTCTGTCACTATTGTGTTTGTCTAAAATATTAGAAAAGCATCGTGGTTTATTTCTTCAAATTTTATTCTCTTTTGAAGAGCTCCATGTATACACAAAATTAATGAAACTTTAATATTTTTTCTTTTGGTACTTAGCTCTTGTATCAGTTAGATTCCTTGATCTACCCAAAATAGCCCACGTGGAACTATGAGAGATACAGGAGATTCCCCTTTTCCCCCTATAGTATAAATATCATTTTGAATCTTTGAATGTACATACCATGTATTACCCATTCATTGATAGTGGTAAAAGTAACAAGCACAGTGAGACATTTCCTATGTTACTTTTAGGGCTGGTATTAGAAAAGCTGCTGGATTCGAGAAATGCAAATAAAAACAACATCGAGATTTCATCTCACCCCAGTAAGACTGGCCAGTATGAAAAAGTCATCCAATAACAGATGCTGGCGAGGCTGTGGAGAAATAGGGACTCTATTACACTGCTGGTGGGAATGCAGACTGGTGCAACCACTGTGGAGAGCCGTTTGGAGATTTCTCCGCAAACTAAGTCTAG
>PVLD010026561.1:0-22015 GCA_004027595.1 Dinomys branickii | reverse complement strand
ATCAACTGTCTGACTAAATTTGCATGTCTGTATATGGGTCCATACATCTACAATTCGAAGATATCAATGGATAAAGCAACAACTACTGTTGAGACCATATCACCTTGTCTATAGATTAGTTGTGATTGTACTATTTTCTATGATAATGGGTGTCTGTTTGTCAATATGTTTTTGTAGTTTTATGTTTCTAAAATAAAAAAAAATAAATAAAATTTTTAACATTAAAAAAAAAAAAGAAAAATGAGAGGAAAAATAGACCAGAAGACATCTTTTATTGTTGTTATCACTATTTATGCTTGGTTAGAATTTTTGAATGTCCCTTGGAGTGATTAATAATACATTCTAGAATTATATAGCATTTCTTGTTTGTCGTAATTACCTAAATTAATTATAGAGTAAAATATATGCGAGCCTACTTGTGATCCTAACTACTTGGGATGTCTGGGCAGGAGAATTGAAAGTTAAAGGCCAAGCTGGGAAACTTCAAAGGACTCTGCCTCTAAATAAAAATTTAAGAAGGGGTGGGATTTAGCTTAGTGGTAGAGTGCTTGACTAGCATGTATGAGGCCCTGGGTTTAGCACAAGTAACCCTGCCCTTGCTCAAATGCATGTACATGTATTCATATTAGTTTTACTTTACTAACCCACAATTTATGTTTTGTGCCTTTTATAAAATTCTTAATTACACAGCACTTCCAGATATTGCCTTAGTTAGATTCTTGAACTAAGAGGGTCTTATCTGACTTTGCAGGCAAAGTACTAATGCATGCTTATAGTATATAGAACCGGGAAGAAGGTGTTCTATCAAACATCATTCAACGTCCCACTTTTGTATGGTCATTACTCATTAGTTATATAATGATAATTCATACAGCATCTCAGTGAGCTAGGTATCATCTTTGCCCGTTTTGTTTCAGATGGGGAAATGAAAGAATTTACCCAATCTCACCCAGCCAGCAAGTGGACAAAGGGAATTGGTCATAGAATTCTGAGCAGGATTTTTTTTGCCTAAGAATTTTTTTTGATCATGAATGGGTGTGAATTTTTTCCAACGGTTTTTTTGCATTGATTAATATGATTGTATGACCTTTTTCTTTAGCTTGTTAATGTGGCGGATTACACTGACTGGTTTTTGTGTATTGAACTGGATTTGCATCCCTAGCATAAATTCCACTTGGTCATGGATATGAGTTTTTAATATAGTGAATTTTATTTTCTAGTATTTTGGTAAGTATTTTTGCATCTATATTCATGGGGGATATTGATTTGTAGTTTTGTTTTTTACACTGCCTTTGCTGATTTTGGTATTGAGGTAACACTAGCTTCACAAAATAAAATGTTCTCTCTTCTGTTTGCTGGAAGATATTACTTGAGATTGGTGCTAATTCTCACTTGTATGTTGAATACAATTTTCCAGTGAAACTGTCTGGGCCGAGGAATTTTTGTTATTGAGAATTTAAAAATTATGAATTCAGTTATCTGAATAGCTGTTGGGCTATTCATTAACAATGAATGAGTTGAGATAATTGGTGTTTTTTCGAAGATATGGTCTATTTTGTATACAGTGTGAATCTTCTATGTGTGAGCTGTAGTCCCTTGTTACCTTTATTGAGGCTTTCTGCTTGTTTGTTACAAGCATTTGTACATTTGGCTGCGGGATGAGTGAATGTCCTGACTCCTTACTGTGTCGTCTGTGTTGTGGTCCTGTTGGAGGTGTTGGGGACCCTCAGAGCCTCACAAAGTGTATGTGTAGGCCATCTACCCCACTTCTGTGGCATGGGTGGAGCCAGGAGGTTTTCTGTGAAGTTTGGCTGGAGTACTACTAGTTTTTGTCTGAAAGTTTTTCTCTGAAAGTTTTCTGTCTGAAAGTTTTCTTGGTCTTTTGGTTAAAGAGAGCAGGCTTCTCCTGGGCTATTTTTGTTATACTCTACGGCTTTTCAGAGTTGTCAACTTCTCAGCTCTAGACCTAGAGGTGTATATGTTATGTATATGAGGCAAACAAAACAAAGCAAAACAAAAACAAAAACAGAAAACTCAACATTGTTGTCCTATTCAGCCTGCCTCGCTCTCCACCATTCGGTCTTCTAGCGTTTGATGTATATGCACAGACATGTAGTGTACGGTATTTCTTGTGATTGGTGGGAGAAATGGGAAAAAACACTTCTGCTCCATCTTTTTGGCAAATGATTAAAAAAAAACCAGAATAAATGTGTGATTTTACTCTGATTATGAAAACACTATGCATATTAAGATTGTGGTAAGACAAACAAAAAGGGTGAAATTGACAGTAAGGCCGGGCTGGGTGAGGTCCTGAAGTGTGGGGATGGGGGAAGACAGTGCTGGCAGGGGCGGGGCTGGCACAGCACTTCATGTCACATCTTGAGACACTTTCTGTCCACTTCTTTTTATCCCTAACTCAATTTTTGGATTTCAGAGAAAGAGGAATACAAATGGGGTCTCCTTTAAGAAAACCTGATCTATGCAGATTGCGCTTACAAAGTGAATAGATCAGGATGCCATTCTGAATTGTATTCTGCATTACATAAAACTTCTCCAGAACTCATGTGTTGTACAAAGTCAGCTTGGAATGATTTTGCTTAATAACCACTTTGGGATTCTTGGCATAAATATACTTCACTACATATGTACAATAAACCTTCGTTTGGAAAGTGCTTTGCTGTCTTAGATTATATTACTTTTGATTGTTGGTCAAATCCGCTCTCACATGTAGTCCCAGATATATGACTCGAATACAAATTCTCTGAGGTAAATATTCTGGTTTCTGACACCAGTGTCATAATAATGTTCTACTGAATTATTAGTGAAAAACATTTTCAGTGAGATTCCTTGCATCTGATATAAACCACATTCAGGTGTTGATGTTTTTCACATTAGCATCATTATGCTGAGTGTTGCTGTAATGGTGTTGTCGTGTCATACGACACTGGGGTCTAAATGTGTTTTTCCAAGCAGAGGCCGGCTTCCCAAGGTAGCCAGAGCCACCTCACATCATGTCTTTCACGCTTCTGTTTTAGCAGATGTTTCCCTACCTTATTTCATCTTCCAGCAAAAAATATAAATAAACACCGAATTCACAGTGTGAATTACCATTTTAATTATATTGTCAATTGGTTATTTAAAAACTATAGAGTCTATGTGTTTGAGTCCAAACTTCAGTTGGGGGAAGGGCAGGCAACCCAGTCCTCAAAGGAAAAAATCTATACTAATCTTAAAAAGCAAAACAACGCTTAGAATTTCTGGACTCTTTTTCTACAAAAGAAAGCCATTGTATTTCCATTCCTGGCCATGTCAGCCGTGATGGGCCCCCTACACCCCCACCGTTTTCTTTCCAAGCATTGATTGTTGACTTCCCCTGACACCCCATCACAACCCGTTAGTACTGAAAACTGACAAGACCAGCTGCAACAGCAAAATGGCAACTTTGAAAGGAAATATAGAAAGCACAGGCAACGCTGAGCGACCAGGACACACACACACAAGACCCAAACGCAGCAACCTCTCCCCGCCCCCTCCACGCATCGCCAAGGTCGGCAAAGTCAGCAGATATTCCTTACCTCGGACTCCAAGGTCTTGAGGAAATTATAAGGAGTTGTGCTTTATTTTTACTCTCATTTTCAAAGGAATTGGGCTGAGGAATATGAAAACAGTTGGCTAAAGTGCTTTTGCTGAGAATGCTAATATCCATTATGTCTCTTTTTGAGAGCAAATCATTTCAGAAGAGGGTAGCTCACAGTGCTGGGCTCCTGATGGCCATCCTGGAAACCCTGGCAGATTTCTAAGTTATGAGTCTTTTCTTCAGCAGAGTTATATGGTGTCTGTGTTCCCAGAGTTGCAGTAACGGCAATAGCCAGCGTTCCTTGTGATCGTGCAGTTGATTGCCCAGGGGAGGAAAGTGACAAGTCTAGATTTCCAATAGATTTTGTATTTGCAGAGATACAAGTTCAAGCAGGGGCAGCCAGCTTGTCAAAATCTTGAGTCAAGCCACAAGTTGAAATTAACTTCAGTTAAAGGGCTGGATGTAAGTTTTGTGAAATGAAAGCTGGGGAGATAAGGTAATGGAACAAATGGTGCTGGACATCCATCTGAGTGAAAAATCTAACTGAAAATGATCTTCCAGTCTAGAATAGATAAAAATAGAGGTCCTTGCTGGGCACTGTGTTCAAGGTCAGCCTGAACTACCTGGCAAAACAAGAACAATAAAAATCCCACAAAACAAAATGAAACAAAACAAAATAAAGGGCCACATAAAATACCAGCATGGAGGAATTCCCATTACCCTTACCCACTGTGGTAGAGAGAACCCAAGGGACAAATGTGACCTAGAAACAATTATGGTCCACCTCAGGAAGCCCATTTGGTAGCACTGTTCTTGACAGGGAAAATAGTTGTAGGCTGAAAAATAAAAAACATGTCCCTTAATGAGTTTTATGGCCAACTTTACCATCGAGCCTGGGTATATTGGGATCATCCTTGTGCCTCTTCACCTTCAATTATGTTTTGTTTCTTACAAAACTGTTATTGTGTTTCTAGCTGCTCCACATTCCCTAGGAGAGGCTTGAGTTGGAGTGTCAGGCACACCTGCAGTCTTGGGGCTCAGCAGGCCTGTTCACCCACTGCCCATAGCAGCTGGCAACCTTGGTTTCCCACCAGCCTCCCGTGTTCATACTTCTCAGCAGAGGAAGGACCCCAGAGAGAACCTCATTATTCTTAGTGTCTGGGGCCTCCATTATAAATGACCTACCTGGTACCTGTTGTAGCACCAACCCACTAAACTGGGAGTTGTAGCTACTGCTCTACTGCCTACTCTGAACCAATTCTTTTCTTACTCTTCTGGGACCTCTGAGGTGATCTGGCCCCCTCTATTTTTGGTATTCAAATAATGCCTTGAGTATGATTTACAGAGACTATGCCCAAGACTAGGTCCTTGTCCTATTCCCAGCATCTGCAGAACTCAGCCCTTTGATCTATTTCTGGACCATTTCCTTGGCCCACCTGCTCTTTCCGACTAAAACAGAGCTTTAGGTTTGGGTTGGGGCTAGTTCTTTGAAGGCAGCATCATGATTTTTGTTCATCCTTGGACCCAAGGCTCTGTGTGCTAACTGTTTGTTTAACTATCTCAGGGCTTAGTTTTATGATTCAGCTCCAGGCCCATGCCCAGCCTGCTCAGGACCAGTTTAGACCTTGCTTGTTCTAGCTCATCCAAGATGCTCCTCAAGTCAATCTTCATAGAACTTGTTCTAATGTGAGTGGTGGCTGAACCACAACTAACAGTGTCCTGAAGTGTTTGGGTCTCTGGTCCCTTCTCCCCTGTACAAGGGAGAGTAAGACAGCAGGGCTTATCTGGGATGCAGTACAAGGGAACTCAGGGCACATGTCAGAACCATGAGCAAGGGCGAAGCTGGAGACTAAACTGGACAGGAGCATCTGAAATGGGCCACAAAAACCTTGTGGACCAAAGTACATCAAACAGAAGGCTTAGAGAACCATGGAGATAAAGACAGAGATGGAGATGGTATGGGAGATGACCAGGAAGGAATTGGTGCCTGGGAGGAAATCTGGACAAAATTCAGAGAGGAATGTGAACTGTTATTATTCAGGATTCTAGTCCTCATTTTTATGAGTAAGGCAGGTCCAGTTAAATCTTCTATGTATGGCAGATAATGGATCATCACCGGCAAAGATTAATAAAGGACCTCTGGCTGCAAGCCTGAGTTCCTCTGAGGTAAGAGAGCTGAGGTTGGGTGCGGAGTCCTGGAGTAGAGATTGAAAGTATAGTAGTGGCTACACAGGTAGGCAAAGCCCTCTGATGAAAAATCCTTTGTTATTTCAAAGTATTAGATCAAAGTAATGAGCAAATAGGGAAGGAGACAAAATACTTGCATGCCTACTGCATGCTAGGCAGTGAGTCTTTCTGTCTTTCTCTGTCTCTGTATACCTATGTCTTTCCCTGACAAAATGATATGAAACAGCCATCTCAATGCCATGTCATAGGTGAGGCAACTAGTTACATTTCATATCTGGGCCCTTCATGATTCCTTGCTATTTAGGAAGCATCTAAAGCTGGAGCTACGGGTCGGTGGCCTAGTGTTTGCTTAGCGTGCACAGGGCCCTGGGTTCCATCCTCAGTACTCTAGTGAGGAAAGAAAAAAAGACCTTTGGTGGACTAACCAACAGTCAACTTGTAACACCCAGCTGAACTGAACCCGAGTGGTGAGGTTTGAAGAGTCACCTGAGGGTGGTTGCCAATAGCATAAAAAGAGAACTGGAGGGGAAGATGGGGCGCTGTTGATTCTCCTGGAGAAGCCTGTCACGCTGGTTTTCCTGATGGGAACTCAGCTGTTCTCATCAGAGGAGCTCTGGTCCTCACTGTTGCTGAGGATGGCTGCAGTTCTCACTGGGGGATCTCTGGTCCTTATCTTGAAAGTTGCTTCCTGGCTCCAGTACAGATTCCTCTGGCCAGTTAATATGAGGTGTAATAACAACAGTTTTATTACACTGAAAGACATATTACCATTATATTCCTCTTTGACCCCTTTTCTTCAAACACAATTACCCCGTTGTTCTTGCCACTTTCTGAGGCCGTTTGGGAAGTTGTCTTTCATGAGCATCCTTAGTTGTGCTGTCATGGTGGCTTCCATGTCCTGAATATTCGAACATTTACCTTACTCGGTCACTGTGACTTTGGGGCAGAGCCGGAAGGTGCATGGTGCTAGACCTGGTGAATTCAGTGGAGGAGGACACACTATGTTTTTATGAGTGTATCTTTCCAACGATGGCATGCAGCAGCAGTATTAGGTATATATTTTTTATTGTGCCTTGTAAGACACTCATGAAAAAGGACTTCACTGTGTAGTCCTGACTGGCTTCAAACTCACCGTCCTCCTGCCTTAGCTTCCTTAAGTACTGGGATGACAGGCCCCTCTTATCTCCTTACTCTGGGCCAGGTGGTTTATCCCCATGCCCTCTGTTATTGCCACACTCTTGTTATCCTCCCTGTGGCGGGAGTCTCCTGGTCTGCTTTCATCAAGTCATGCCTTGTCAACCTTGGAGGGACTCAGCTGCCTCCAGGGAATCGCTAATGCTCCTCTGTAGTTGCAAACTTTAGCCCTTGTATCAGTTACATCTTCTAGAGTCAGATGTAGAAGAGTGCAAGATAGCTATTTGTGTGCTGGAGACCTGAAGGATCCAGTCGAGGGCTTGGAGCCTGTCGCAATGTCCTTGCAAGTCCCAATCAGGAAGCCAAAGGATCCTCTTTGGAAGACCAAAGATCTGTGCTGGAAAGGTCCAAGGGCCAGGGCTAGAAGCTGAAGTGTCTGTACAAAAGGCTGAAGGATCTGAGCCAGAAGGGTGAGGGATCTGTACCGGAAGCCTGGAGACAATGTCCATGATGAAAACGAGGACTAAAGCTCCCCCAAAGAAAGAAGGCAGCCAAAGTTCTTTCGAAGAAAAACCACTGAAATTCTTCTGAAGAGAAGCAGCTGCAATGAAGTTCTTCCAAGGAAGATCAGCTGACATCCTCCCCCCTTTCTCCTTTGATACCCTGCTGACTCAAATTGACTGGGTGTTCTCACTCAGGATGACAATTACTCAATTAACTACTACAGCCCTGTCACCCACTTGCTCTCCTGTGGGCCTGGATCTTGTGCACCTGCTCCACATGGTCCCCACCTTTCCCAATACTGTTATATGACATCCTCCCGGATGTCATGCTTTGCCATTTCTATTAAGTCACAACTGCTGAGTACCTCCCACATGATGCATGATCACTGAGCCCCTTTATGCATGTTCTTACATGGTGAAAGTAAGACTGAAGTGGTCACCATTATTATTACTATATTTCATGATCTACTGAAAAACTCAGTACCATGTGCAAGGGCACTTCCAGGGCCCTTGTAGAGTGCTCTTTCTTCTGCTGTCTTCCCCAGGGGAAGGTCTTTCTTGTCCCTCTCTACAAAGCGGTGCCTTGTCTCCTCGTAGCTGACTTAAAATGTGCCTTCAGCCTGACTCATCTTCCCTCTACTCATCTCTTCGAATACTGCGGTATTCTAGTTTTCTATAAATATGATTTACTGACTACTTACAGCTTTATCATTGAGAATATGAAGGAGCAGCTCTTAAATCAACCATATAGAAGTTGTCTTTCATCCATTCTAAGTCACATACTAATTTGATTTGAGGTTTATGAGACAAAATGGTAAAATTTCCAAATGAGTGTCTCAATTACAGTTTTTAATGGACTGAAAGAACAAGTTTGTACATGACCGGAGGTTAGGGAGATACATAATTACATTTGTGTTTACAGATTAAAAATTTGTAAAAATGTATGGTAAGTTATTAATTTATATATACAAATATACATAAAATAATTGCTTATATTCATGCACACATCATAATTTGGTCACTTGTGTTTATATATGTCTGCTCTGTACTCTCATATATTGTAAGTTGCCCAAATATTGATGAGAAAAGACAATGAGAAGTTAGACCTGAAGTGAAGATGACATTTCAGCTTGCAGAGGAGAGATATCCATTATAAAACTGATACCTATATGAACTCTTCAGAGGTGGCTTTATATGTTTACTATGCAAAAAAGATTTGGATTTGATTTGTGAAATAACTGTCTCTGCAAAGTTGTAAGTAAATAAAATCTTATTTAAAATGCACTGGGAGGAAAGACAAATGGCTAATTACCATATGAAAAATGTTCAAACTTAGAGTATCAAAGAAATGTAAATTGAAAGAACACTGAGACTTTTTTGCCTATCAAATTGGCAAGTTTAAACATTATTATACTCAGAGCTTGTGAGAATGAACATTTGTTGGGAGGGTGCTTTGGCAATATGTAGATATGTGTGTGTATATATATGTATTTAAATGTTTATATCTTTTGTCTAAGTAATCCTGCTTCTAGGACTTTTTCCTAACAAAATTTTGAAATATTTATCATCCAACATTATGTATAGTAGCTACAAATTAAAATCTCTATAATGGGGGAACAGGGAAACCGTGGTAGATCTGTGATATGTCTATATATCATCTATGTGAAAACATTCATAAAGTAACATTTTAAGTAAAAAGGCAGGACATAGTCCTGTCTTTTACATTAGTACCGCAATTTTCAGGCATGCAGAGGCTTTTCAGGAAGGCAGAGGCATTTCAGGCTGGAGAAGGGACAACCCCCTGTATCAGTTTGGAATCTTAGTGTCTAGAAATTGAAGCATGGATCCTCAGATGTTTATTACTTTTTTAATGGTAAGAAATCTAGAGCTGGTGCTCAACACCAGCATGAAGGACCTGGGCTCTCTCCGAAGTTCTCTTTTTTTGCTGAGTTTGTTGTTCATGCCTTAGGGTCATAACGTAGCTGCTGCAGCTCCAAATATCACAACTCCTACCTTCCCAGACGCTGCCAAGCAGAATCTCCATGAGATCACGTGAGGCTGGACTGGGTCACGTGTTCCCCACCCCTCTTGTCTTCATGGGAGTCAGAGAGATTGAAAGTTTGGCAAAGGAAAACAAATGGTCACAACTGTCTACTGGCAGGACACAGTCACTGCCACCTGTGGTAAAGCTGAACTTTATTACAGAAGTGGGAACGGCTGTTAGGTGGGCAATGCCCATGAGCTATGAGCTCTCAAACAAAATTGGAGGAATTGGGCTGGAGGTACAGCTCAGTGGGCTAAGTGCTTGCCGCTGAGCACTAGGGCCCTGAGTTCGATCCCCGGTCCCGGAAAAAAAAAAAAAAATTGGAGGAATTTTTCCCTGGAAATTATAAATAATAGAGGACTCTGAAAATTACTTTGAAGTACATATATCTACAATTTTTAGTAACACATGATAAACAATGATAAAACATGAATTAAGTAGATAACTTCATTAAGCATAGGTGGACATAATAAAGAAATGTTGGAAATGGAAAATATGCTCATCAAATGGAAAAGCAAACTTTATAAAGGATGTAGTGAACTGGATGTGCTCAAGATTGAGATGGAAGCCAGAGCTTTGCCTATCTCCTGGAATGAAGAAATGAAAGAGAAAGAAAAGGGGGGTCTGAAAGGAAATTTATGGAGGGTAAGCTGAGAAATGACAAGTTGTTATGATAGATATTTCTAAAAGACCATAGCAGGAACAGGAGAAAAGCAATGTTTGAAAAATGTCAGTTAATATTTTTCTAAAATTAAAGGTAATCCTAGCATGAAAGGGGCATTTTGTTAAGCAGAGCAGAAAGAAAAACAAAACTAACCTTGGCTTTTGTATACACTTTTGTGAAACTGCAGAATGGCAGGAATAAAGAGATAAAATATCAGACACAAATCAGCTTACAAAGGGGCAGCAATCACACTGATAGCAGATTTTTCATCAGCAACGTGAGATGATGGAATAAGATCTTAAAAATGTGGGAGGAAAACAGCTATGAAGCTAGATTTCTACAGTGGTTCAATCATTTTTTCAGAGTAGGTATAAAACACACACGCACACACACACACATGAAAACAAAGCCAAAACATCTGGCAAAAGGAAACAAAGGTGCACAGCTGCCCACTGACAGTCATGAGCTACTGGCAGGACACACCACCACATCGTGATGAAACTGGATTGTCTACCTAAACAGCAAAGCTGAAACTACAAAAGTAAAAGAAAACAGAATACTTTTGTGAACTGAAGAAAGATAAAATTTTTCAGAACACAGATGAACATGGACCATGAAAGAAAAAAATTGTCAAGTTGAATTTTTTTAAAAATTAAAAATTTTTGCCCTAAAAAAATGAAGAAAATAAAGTGCAGCAGAATGAAAGGAAATATTTGTTACATGCATATCTGACAAAGGGCTTGCATCCAGCACTTACAAAGAATTCTTATAATCTAATAATGAAAAACAACCCAATTTAAAATAAACAAAACATTTGAACAAAAACTTTGAAAAGAAGGTGAGTAAAATGACCAATACATATATAAAAAGATGATTAATATGATTAGCCATCATGAAAATGCAAAAATAAACCCCAAAGATGAATCATTGTTTACCCACTAGACTGGGTAAAGCCTGAATATGCTGAGGGTTGGAAGGTTGTAGGACAAGAAAAACCCCCAGACAGTGCTGTTATGAGTCTAACATGTACAATCACTTTGGAAACATGCTCGTTTCTTTAAAAGTTGAACCATGTGTACCATCTGTTCCAGGCATTTACCACGAGTTAATGAAAGAACATGTCCACACTAATATCTACACAAAAATGTTCATAATGGCTTCAAACACAGTTATAATGCCTGGAAATAATCCAAAATATCCATCAACTGGTACATAAGCAATATGTAGAATAATACTCAGCAGTAAAAAGGAACAACTACTGAAACATGCAGCAGCATTGATAAAATTTTAAGTCATCCATAATACCAATAAAAACCCAGAGAAACCCATGTGCATGCTGTATTATTTAATTTACATAAATTGTGAGGTGATCTATGGTGATGCACACAGATCTGTAATTGTCTACAGCTGGGGTAGAGAGAGAGATGGGCTGAAAATGGTCACAAAAATCTTTTGGGCATGATGGAAATAATGTGGCTCAAGTTTTATGAGTATATCTAATGATTTATCTAACTCACTTATATAGGGGCTGTTTATTCTATGTAAATTATTCCTAAATGATAAGGAAAAATGAGAAGGTATAAAAATGTATTCTTAGGCATGCAAAGATAATACAGTTTAAGTTTTACTAAGGCTTGATCAAACAATTTGAAAAATGTTCTGTAGGAAATAAAGCTACTGAATTCAAAAGGGAGATATATGTTGTAAGAAATGTAACGGTTTAGTGAAAAAAATGCTTTGAGGATGTCTTAGTTCCTTTCATGGTGGTATCACATAATACCAGAGACCAGGTAATTATAAAGAGAGGATTAGTTTCTCATTGTTCTGGAGTCTGAGATCTGAGCTATCCAAAATTTAGCATGAAAGTTTTCTTACTGTGTCGTGTGGCAGAGGGCATCACAGGACAAGAGAGAGAAAAGGAGAGGGAAAGGAAGAGGGAGAGACAGACAGACAGACAGAGGGACAGAGTCAGGGCAGGGAAGATGGGTAGAGGAGCCAAACTGTTATCATAAACACACTTCTGCAATAACTAACCCGTTCCCACCGTAATTAATCCATTAATGAAAGCAGAGCTGTCACATCCTAATTACCTCTTAAAGGTCCCACTCTATCAACATTTGTGCATTGGGGATTAAATTTCCAACACATGAACTTTGGGGGATACATTCAAAACATAGCAGAGGGTAAATCTGTGTGTAATATAACCAACTAGTACTCGGTAATTTAACATTTTTAATCATACAGTTATCAAATCCACAGTAAAAAAAAAACTTCCAACCTGAGTATGGTGGTGCATGTCTGTAATCCCAGCACTTGGGAGGCTGAGGCAGGAGTATTGCCATAAGTTCGAGGCCAGCCTGGGCCACATAGTGAGTTAAGGCCAGCCTTACATAGTGAGACCTTGTCTCAGAAAAAAATGAACATTTCCTTAGACTGAAGAAATTCATATTTCATAAGTCAAACTTTTTGAATTAGGAAATACTGTACAGTATGTGTTAGTGATTATGAGCATTCTCAGTTTTACAAAGGCTACTCTTTTATATCCTCTCAAAATATGTCAGAGAGCATATTATTTTGTATATTGCAGTATTTAAGAAGTGTAAAAGATAATTAGAATTTGAAGATGCAAAATGATATTGTACTCAAGGGCTTAGATCATATTACAAATATCTTGTAATTGCAAATGACTTTCCTGTTGAAAATACAATTTTCTTGAATAACAATTTTATTTTTCAAATATAGATTGCACAATTAATCTATTATGTAGATTGGTTAAAATTCTATATTTATTGAGCAACTATTTGTCAGGCATTGAACTCAATAGATTTAAGGCATATGAAAATTAACTGAGACTTGATCTTATCCCTAGAGGACCTTATATTTTTCCAAGAACTCCATTCTATTGTTCTAGAGTTTTAGTTATACTGGTAGAACTTGGGGTGAGGGTTTCTCCTCCTTGTGTCTTTGCTTTGAGGATGCAAATATATGTGTGCAGTAGCTTGGGTAACTCCTTTTCTCAGGCTGGGATCCTAAACCTCAATTTCCTTACATATCTTTTGTTTTAAAAGAATTAGAGGAGGGAAATGTAAACAGTATTTTATCATTCCTGGCACACACATTGTCTCATTCGTGAAAATTTATGAGTAAATGCACACCACCTTGTGGGTGAGCAATGGTTGTTCTTACAGCAATTTGTAATGAAATAATGTCATAAATCAAAAGGGACTGGCCAGCTCCCAGAATAAAATACCCTTGGCTTCAGACCGTGTGTGTCCTGTGTGTGAAGATGTGTCTGTTTATTCCAATCACAAATGCTAGGACTTTAAGGAAATCAAGAGGCAAAGTTTTATCACCTCTAGTCTGCAAACTTCTCTATAAATTGGTAATAAACACACCTAAGTCCCTTCATTACAATGTGATAGATTGTAACAGCAACTCTGAAGGTCTGTTATATAAATCATTTAAATAGAGATTCAGACCATTGGAAAAATTCTCATTAATTACCACAAAGTCAAGAACAACGACACTGGTGAGATCCTGTTTACTCTGTGCTTGTGAATACAGACACTTAAAAATGCAGATTAGGGCCCGCTGGAGCAGAGTAACTCATTAGTTCTATAAAATCTTTTCATTTTTACACTGTGATGGGATAAGAATTGTTGATCCGACAGATGATAACTGCTGCTGTAAAAAGGCTGGTGATCTTTAGTGCAACACACTGCCTGAGTCACACTGGGGATTTTATAGCCTGCCCAGGTCTTCAGATACACCTACAGTCATGTGCTGAGCATTGTTCAGTAAAATTGTGTCTCTTGCCTGAAAGGTGAGGGAAAGTCGCCCTACCCCCAGTTTTCCCATTTATGGAATATCTTAAAACAGACACGAGTGGTGATACGTAGCACAGACACACCACTGGCAAGGGATTTATAAGCGATCTCTCTCCACGTGGCCACTTTATCGTCTGCTCCTGAGGATCAGCACATCGCCATCATCTCTGGTGCCAAGGATCCAGGGTGTTTCTCGCAGTGGAATGTGAGACTGATTACTTCCATGCTGGTTCTCCACCCTCTTCTCAGCTCTGGCTCATTTTCTTCAATTACTGAGAAGGATAACTTAATTTCCCACTAGCATCTGAGTATCTTCAGGGTAAGAATCTTGGATGATGTACAGAAATCCATGCATTGTGCTTGATTCAGCAATCTACTCCAAATGGCCCTGATTTCACAGTTATCCCACCCACACACACCCACACACCCACACACATGCACATGCTCATATGTGCATTCACACATTCATACACAGGATAATAAAGGTAGGATAATGGAATCTGAGGGAACTGGATAGGATCTGCTGGCCTGCCAGGCTTTGTATATCTCACTGTCCTGCCCCAAGGCCAGCCTAGGGCGCAGATGATGCCAGGAGACCGAGAGACCCAGGCTGGACTTCTTTTCTCCACCACCTGCCAACCATCTCCTTTGCTCTGCTTTCTCATAGCCACCCTGGACCAGACAGACTCCCAGACTTGTCTGTTGTTTGCCAGTGAAACTTTTATTCATATTCTCCCCAGTCTGAGCTTGTTGAATTCTACTTATCATACAAAACCCATTTTAAGTGTCATTTGAAATATTTACTCAGATAACCTCTCCTAAGTTTGTGATCTCTTTGTTTTTACTCTTGGAGACTTTGAGGCAGGTGGTGACCCATCTTAGCAGAGAGTGGTCTGCTGACTGTTCTAGGCACTTGCTAGGCCCTGGGTCAGAATGAGGAATCCCACTCTCTCCCCTCCTCTCCAACATGACTCTTATCATTCTTGGTGGCTCTACCTCGATTCAATTCCTGGGTTTTTCTGTCCCCTGGTTTCTTCACCTCATGGGATCTGAAATTTCACAGTGGCTTTGGTGGGGCCCATTTGTAGGATGTGCTGGATGTTTAGTGGATTTTTTTAACATGGAAATTTATGTCCTTCAGTTTAGAACATAAATTAGGGAAATTTTCTGGGAAATCCACTCCTGTATCATTTTCTTCCATTCCTTTTCTGGGCTTCCTATTATTGGGATATTGGGGTGATCAATTTTATGTGTTAAATTGACTGGGCTAAGAAATGCCTAGATATCTGTTAAAACATAATTTCTGGGTGTATTTGTAAGAGCATTTCCAGAGGAATTTGGTATTTGAGTCAATAAACAGAATAAATAGATTCCACCTATATCAGTGTGGGTAGGAATCATTGGTGGAATCCAGCCCAAGGTGAAGGGTGGTTGAATTCTCTTCTTGAGCTGGATGGACATCAATCTTCTGCCCTGGGACTTTGAAGTTCCTGATTCTTGGGCCTTCTGACTTGAAGACTTAGACCAGTGGCCCTCTGGGTTATCAGGCCTCTGGACACAGCCTGAGTTACATGGAGGTCTGAGCTTTCCTGGATCTTCAGTATATTGTGAAATTTCTAGGATTCTGTTAGTTCTTGAGCCAATTCCCTTATAAATTTCCACTCATATGTATATAACCTATTCTTTTTGTTTTTATGGAGAAACCTGACTAGTACGGAGAGTAACATTCTGTTTTCCTTACTTTGTTCTTGCTCATTTTCCACCTGTATATGGTTTCACGTTTTTTCTTGGATATTTCCCTTGATTGTGTCTGTCAACTCTCCAGTGAGTTTTCCATTTTTATTGTCACGATTTTACTTATTGATTTATTTTTATTGTTATAAAATATACATAACATGGAATTTACCACTTCTGCCATTTTTATATATATACAACTCAGTGATGTCTAAAACACTGCAGCATTGTGCTGCTATCACCAATGTTTTCACAACACCAAATGGAAACTCTGTACCCATTAAACAATAACTCCCTGCAGCCCCAATTACCTCTATTTTGCTTTTTATTTCTATGAGTTTGTCTATTCTGGGTACTTCATATAAAGGGAACTGTGTCTGGCTTATTTCAATTAGCAAAATAGTTTCAGTTTATCTACATTATAGCATGTACATAATTTTATTTTTAAATGACTAAATAATATTCCATTGTCTATACACATCACATTTTGTTCATTCATCTGTTGATGGACATTTGAGTTGTTTTCCCTTTTTAGCTATAACGAACAATGCTACTGTACACATTGGCAAAGTATCTGAGTCTCTGCTTTCAACTCTTCTGAGTGTGTAAGAGTAAAATTATATGTAGTAACTCTGTGATTAACTCCTGAGAAGCACCATAATATTTTCCACAGTAGTTCCATTATTTTAAATCTCTGTCAGCAAAGCATGTGTGTTCTAATTTTTCTACATCTTCCACCTTTATTCTTTTCCATCATTTTGGTAATAGCTATCCTATCAATGTACAGTGTTATTACATGGTTTTGATTTACATTTCTCCAGTGACTAATGGTGTAATGTGCTTATCGGTCATTGATCTTTTTTGGAGAAATGTCTGTTTAAGTCTTTGTCCATTTCTGAATTATTTTTCATTGCTCAGTTATAGCAGTTTTAAAAACATTCTGAATATTAATCCCTTATTAGCTACATGATTTTCCCCTTTTTGTGGGTTGCAATTTCTGTTCACAGTGTCTTTTAATGCATAAAAATTTTAATTTTGATGAAGTCTAATTTATCTTTTTTTTTTTTTGCTTTTGTATTTGGTGTCATGTCATAAATCAATGCAAGATCAAATGTAATTAAAACTCTCTTCTATGTTTTCGTCTAAGAGTTTTATAGCTTGAAAAAAGCTTTTAAACTTAGGTCTTTGATTTGTTTAAATAAATTTTTCATATTATGTCAAGTAAAGGCCCAACTGCATTCTTGTGCTTGTGGATATACAGTTTTCCAAGTGCCACATATTGAAAAATCTTCTTTCTCCATTGAATAGTCTTGATGCCCTTGTCAAAAATCAATTGTAGATGTGAAGGTTTATTTTTGGGCTTTTTTCTTCTAGTTCATTGTTCTAATGCCAGTATTAGAGTGTTTCAACTGATTTAGCATTCTAGTAAGTTCCTTGGAAGTGTACATTCTACAAACTTTGTTCTTTTTAATTTTTTTTTTTACTATTTTGGCTTCCTTAAAATTTTGGGACAGGATTTTATATTTCAGAACAAACCAACAAACACTGTTGGGACTTAAATTACACTGAACCTGCACATTGCTTTGTGTAGTAATGTCACCTTAAGAATGTTATATCTTCCTGTCCATGAACATAGGATACCTTGCCAATTTTTTATATTTTTAAAAATTCCTTTTGATCATACTTTATAGATTGCAGTATGAAAATATCTTTCATCTAAGTATTCTGTAATGAATCAAATAAAATCCCTTTGGATTTTGTTGTTTGAAGCTATTGTAAACTGTCATAATTTTAATTTCCAAGAAATGTTTTACTTGTGTGAATGCCCCTCCCCCTTAAAAAAGTAGAAATCTATTCTTAGGCTTTGCATACAGTGTCTGTTTTTACCTCTTTGAGCACTTGAATCATAGTTATATTTTTAAAAGTTTTTTCTCCCTCTACTTTTTTCTGCCTCAAGCTGTTTATTTTGGTCTCTGTCTTCTGTATTAGAAAGTTTCCTTGGATGGCTCACAATCCTAGCCTGTGTGCTTGTGATTAAATATGAGAACCAAGAGTGGCTTGGGTGGAGCTTGTCATTTTCAGGTTTCACTTTAGGATGACCTAGGTGGCCTGTTTAATAGGCAGCTCTGATATCAGAGCCTCTTGGGCTTGTCTAACTTGGAGAGAATGGTGCTGGTCTTTTGCCCATGGATTAGAGGTCTGCTCACAGACTTTCTGGGACTGTTAAGGTGTCAGCAGAGTAAATCTCTGGTTCTCAGCTTCTAAAAGGTTTTTTTTGTTTTGTTTTGTTTTGTTTCTTGTCTGCTAGGCAATTCTTGTTTATTTCCCTGCTTTTCAATAATTTCCCAATCTTCTCATTCCCATGTGTTTGCTGTAAACACAAACAACCCTTGTCCTGTGCACTTTAGGATTTTGCCAAATGGCAAATGAATATGAGCTTATGTCTCTTTTACCAAAAGTCAAGTCTAGAGAAACTGTAGAAACTGAAGGAGAACATGGATTGTAGGAACTACAGAAAACAATGACAAAAGTACAAAATAAAACAGGATAAAACCTTGGTGTGTGTGTGTGTGTGTGTGTGTGTGTGTGTGTGTGTGTTAGGCTGTTGTGAGATATGGTTGGGGACATCAGTAGAAGATAGTGTGAATGACTCTTTTTCCTCATGCAACTTTGGGACACCATTGTCAGTTCCTTAGCTGGAAACACCTCTAGGTAGTTAGTTGGTGCAGATATTAGCAGGGCAGAGCCTGAACCCTGCTGTGGTAAGAAACTGATGAATCCTTTTTGGACTGATCACAGGCACCAGCTCTTAGGCGCTTGCCTCTCCACACCTCAGGACTAGGGGATGACTACCTGTTGTAATTTCTTTAAACCTGTGATACATGTTGGTATCACCAGGGGAGCTTTACAAATCTGTCCCAGTAGGCCCTCGGACAAATTCACTGGTTGGGATTTCTTGACATGTATCAACATTTTAGTATGTTTTAAAAGCTCTCTTAGGCATTCCACTACGTGGCCAAGTGAGAGACATTGGTGCTGGCAAGGGAAAGACTCACCGGATGTTTCCAGCACAGGGGTTTAGGTGCTCACTCTTTGGGCCACTGCTACATGCACCCACACTGTGGCCTGCCTCTACTCTCTACCACTCGCTGCCCTCTCTCCCCATAAATTACCACCCTGCCATATCAAGGTAACTAAATACCTGAAGATTATAATGCCTCAAAACCAAAACCAACTGGGCCACATATAACCTCCTGAAGCAAAAATTTTGGAAAGATGAACCAAAAGTTTAAAATAAGAATATATATGGAATGTATATATAAATATATATTTATATAGGGAATATATATTCTTCCAAAAATTTATACATCAGGAAAAAAAAACTCGTACAAATATTTTAATACCAAATTTATTCAGACATCATGAGACTAATACAAATTACCTTTCACCTCCTCAATTACAAGAGGTACTCAAAGTGGTGGCCGTTTGCTTCCAGACAGTATGGTGAACTGTTGAAGTGTGTATACATATTCTGGCAGTCTCTCTCTCTTTCTTCCTCTCTCTCCACATAAATAAAGAAGGATCATTTTATGTCAGCCTTTCTGTAACTTTTGGTTTTATGTATATCATTTTGGACAGCATATTGTTGGGCCTGGGACTTTTGACTTTCTTTTTTGATACCGGGAATCAAACTCAGGATCTTGCACTTGCCAGGCAGGCGCTGTGCCGCGGAGCTATCTCCCCAGCCAGATTTTTGACATTTGTCAAGCCTTCTTCATTCATTAGCTTAAATCTTTCTTCATTTATTAGCTTCAATAATGTAATTATTATAAGATTTATTTCTGTTATATTTTCCAATATTTGCTATCACTTTTTCACTGGGTGGATTGAATTTCTACTATTATCTTAATGAGTTTATACTCTATTTTTGTTCTCCTGGTATTTGCCTTCACAGAAGATCATACAACAATTTATCCCTGTTGGTTTCTAAAACCAATGAATTTCTGTATTCTTTTTCTAAAAGGCTGCTAATTAAAATATTGTCTAGGATTTTATTTTTGTTGTGTATATACTTTTTTGTTTATTCAGTTTTATATTTCAATTTTTAAAAATTTAAGATAATAAAGATATTTGATTCTTTCATCTCCATACTGTTTTGCAGCTTTGCTTAGTCCCATTTTTCAAGTTTGTGTTCTTCAAAAACATTTTTAATATGGGTCTTTTTGTAGCAAATTATGAGATGTCTGTTATGATTTCTATTAACAGCATTCCCTAAAAGGCTCATGTATTTAGAGGTACATCTTTTGAAAGTGATTGTATTTGTGGCACTAATTTCCTCAATGAAATACATTGCTGAGGTCGTAGCTAAATATGTTTTTAGGAAGGGGGGTCTGATCAGGGGGAGTAGGTCCCTCGGGACACGTTGTTGAAGAGTATATGTTTCCCTCTCACTCTGCTTCCTTCCTTTCCTGAGGTGAGCAGCTTTCCCATGACATGTTGTTATGGAGCCAGCCAACCACGGACTGAAACCTCTGACACCATGAGTCTGAATAAACCTCTTCCCTGTTAAGTTGTGCCTGTCGGGTATTTTGTCTCAGCAACAGAAAGATACCTAATACAGTGTCTAAGACCATTTTTATTTTACTTTGTTAGGGTTTTTGTTGAGAATGAGTCCCCAAACTTCCATGTACTCAGAGGTGGGGCTTTTGGAGGTGCTTGCATCCTAGTGGCATTATGGCTTAATACGCTATTGAGGGGTGGAGCTTACGTGGAGCAGGTGGTTCAGGAGTGATGGGACCTGCAGAGGTTTATCTCCCTCCCTGACTCTGCCTTTGCTCTCTGTTTCCTGACCACCATGATGGGAATAGTATTCCTCTGCAGCAGACCCTTCTCCTATGCAGTTTCTGCATTTCACCCTGCCAACCACGGACTGGAACTTCTCAAGCTGTGAGCCAAAATAAGCCTCTCCTTTACACTGTGGGTATCAAGTATTGTTATCTCAGTGACAAAGCAAGTGACTAAAAATACCTTCTATCTGAAGGCTTTTCAGATAAATATACTAGGTTCAAAGTTCTTTTCTTTCTGTCCTTTAAAAGTACTATTCCATTGTCTTCCTGAATTCAGTGTTGCCGAGAAGTATGATGTCAATTTGATTGTTGTTTGCATCCTCTTTTCATCCTGTGCTTTCAAAATAGGATGGAATTTGTTTGTATCAATCAGTTTATCTATCTTTCATCTTGGCATGTAACTTTTCAGTGTTATTCTCCTCCTCACAATGAGATATACTCCTTAGAATTGATCTCTTTGTGTTATTTCTCTTGTCATAGGAATCTACTCTTAGTAAAAGATCTGATAGGCATATTTATATACCAAACTCTGAATGTTGGATAAAATTTGCAAAGTTTAAGTAATAAGTAAATCCTGAGTGATGGTGATGTACTCTGACGGTAAATAGGACTCTAACAACTGGCTGGATGACTCTGCTATTATTTCTTAGACAATGGTCTCTTTAACAGCTTTCTATAGAAAGAACTTATTACATGTGTTGCCCTGTCCTGTGTCCTTTATATACATTATGTCATTTAATCCTCACAAGGCTATGGCTAGATATCATCCTCTATTCATAGATGTCAAAGCTGAAGGCTAGGATGGCTGAGGGCCTTGTTCCAAACAAATTGAAGATTCCAACCCAACCTGACCCCAGAATCTTGCCCTTGACCACTGCACTGCACTAATTATCTCTTGCTTTCAATTTGTAACAGCTCCTCATTCTTCTTTTGTCTTTCCTGGCTGTATACATTTTCTGTTGCTGTTTTTAATGGTTGATTGATTGCATCAGCCAGAGTTTAGAAGCAGTTTAACTAAATCAGTGGAGCAATTCTACACCCTAGGGTGCAGAGGACCCACCTTAGGGCAGCTCCACAATACCTTGGTGGTATAAAAGGGAAACAAGGAAGAACAGACTTGCTTTTATTCTTTGGAGGAGCTCTAATCTATGCCTTTAGCTTGGATGTCATCTCTTGGCTTATACCACAGAGTTTTGGGCTTCTGCCTCAGATCCTTCAACCTTCTAGCATAGATTCTTCAGCCTTCTAGCATAGACAATTCATCTTTCCCTCAAACACCTATTGGCCTTCTGATACGGACTTGCATGGGACACTGCAGTGAACTTCAGATCTTGGGCTGAATCCTTCGGTCTCCAGTATGCAGACACCCTATTCATGCTTCCTCATCAAGCTCTGTGGCTGACCCTCACAAGCCAATCTTATAATTTTTTTCTTGGTACCAGGAATTGAACTCATGACAACCTGCTTGCCAGGAAAATGCTGTGCCACTGAGTTATAT
>PVLD010026560.1:0-22024 GCA_004027595.1 Dinomys branickii | reverse complement strand
GCCCATCCACAGAAGACTGGATTAAAAAATTGTGGCATTTTTATATAATGGAATATTATTCAGCTATAAAGAAAGACAGTTTTGGGGACTTTGTAGGCAAGTGGTCAAAACTGGAGTCCATACTCATAAGTGAAATAAATCAGTGATACATGTGCAGGCAACGTATTGTATCACTGGTGTAAGAACCCGAGCGTGGGAACATAAACTAAGAGTCATGAAGGAAATCTGTTCTAAACCAGAGAACAGATGGGACGAGGGAAAGGAGAAAAGAGACAAAAACGTATGTATGTATATATGAATATACATATATACAGGAGGGCTAACATGATTCTACTGTTGTATTATATCACTTAATGCTAAGGAATAATTGATGACGGGTTATTTGATCAATATTGTATGTCTGTATGTGTCATCCTGAACACACACTTCGAAGATATCAATATGCAAAGCAGCAACTATTGGTGGGGTTTTTTTGTTTTTTTTGTTGTTGTTGTTGTTGTTGTTTGCCTGTTTTGTTTTTTGTCTTTGGATTTTTGATTTTTGTATCTTTTCTGTTGTTGAGAAGAGTAATTGTATGACTAAATTTGCATGTCTGTATATGGGTTCATATATTTACACTTTGAAGATATCAATGGATAAAGCAATAACCACTGTTGAGACCATGTCACCTTGTCCGTAGATTAGTTGTGACTGTACTATTTTTTGTGCTAACTGGTGTCTGTTTGTTCGTATGTTTTTGTACTTTTATTTTTTTAAATAAAATTTTAAAAAAAAAAGAAAATGAACTTAACTACACTATGCCTGCTGGCCAAAGAGGAAAATAAATTGATATTTCATAATTCAATTATCTTCCCCGTGTCAGAAGAAGGACCCTTAGCCCACTGTGAGGCACCTGGAGACAAAAGTATGATCCGTGTACAGCAAGATTGATGGCAATTCACAGTTAAAATGAAAATAGAGTAAAAATTTAACAAAATAGGAACACATGTAAGAAAAATAAATGAAAAGAAATAAATCAATTTTAACGAATAGTCAATCTCAGAAACAGATCAGGAAGGAGAAGAAAAATATCAGCAGAAACTCCAACACCCAACTCCAGGCTGGGAAGGTTTCAGTATCTAATGAGAGAAGACCCAAGAGGGTTAAAATGATAAAGGAATTGAACTGGCTACGATGCCTAAGACATGCAGAGCCCATTCAGGCTTCAGGTACAGTTCAATCTGGACTCTTCTGTGCATCTGTTCTCTACCTTCTTCCTGGATGATTTCACTCACAGGGTTAATTTTCTGGTGCTGAACAAGTGCCATGAGTCAGTCCATGCTGGATGTTCCACTTCACAACCCAGAGAACAAGAAAAAGCATCTCTTGTCCTACTATCAAACACTAAGCTACCTTATGCTAAGTGCACGCCTGACTCATCTAAGCAAGGATGAGATACAGGATATTTTTAGATTTTAGCTTTATTACTGGTTAGACAGCATTACAAAGAGTTTGAGAACCTAGAAATTTATGATCACATTATTCAGATCAGGAAAATGCTGAATACTTCTTATCGTTTTACTAAAAGGAAATACTCCATATAATAAATTATTTCTTAAAATACATGAAAATATTTTAAACAAATACACATACAAAAAGGGGTGGTGCATTCAATTGGCAAAAACATTATGGATTGTAATTCACAGAACTGTAGCTCTGCATGTGCCCTAAAAATAGCTCAGTGTTCTTTATTCCAGATTTTTTGCATCATCAATAGCAAATATAACTTCCATTCATAGTGAAAATGTACTATATAAACATTAGTTACTTGGACCCTACTTCAATCATAAAGAGAAATAATTTAATTCTATTTTTCATTCTCTTCAGTAACACACTGGTACACACTCATACAACACACTTGTACATCAATGCTTCTGAAATTTTAATATACTATGAATCTCCTGCTGGTTTTGCTCAAACACAAGTTATAATTCAGTAAATCAGGGGTCAAGGCACATATTCTACACGTCAGACAAGCTCCAGGGTGGCGATTCTGCTTCTTGCTCCAGAAACACACTGAATCACAAGGTCCTACATGCTGCCCAACTCTCATTGGAGAGAAAACAATCATTCCTTCTAAACCTCTCTGTGGCTGGATGGTAAGAGCGGTAGGAAGCAAAACTGAGCTTCTTCATAGAGAGTCAGGGAAGTAAAACTATAGAACTATGAAAGTGGGCAGTCTCTTGGTCCAAGTGAGAAAACTTTTAACAAGAGAAGTGTCAGAAGTCTCGACTACAACACAGGAACTAGAGACAATTTTTTTAAAGACTTCAAAGTTAGCATAAATTCAACCCAGATTTTTATGGAGAACATGTCACATCTAAGCAAAACATTACACCAGGAAGAGAGATATTGAAAAGGTATGTAATTTGCTCCTAAGGTTCTGGAGAACGAAGAGGGAAAACGGCCCTCCCAAACTGCAAAGGGAGGTAGGGAGTGAGGCACGCAATAGGAAAGTACACTTGAAAGGTGGGGGAGCGGGCACAAAGGAGACACTGTGGGGTCAGAGGGCTCTCTGCAGGAATTGGCATCAGAAATGTTCCTGGTGATCAGTTAATGTCACTGGACCCTATTCTATCCATACTCAAAATGTGAATTTCAAAATTTCAGAACTACACTCAGAACAGCAAATCCTGCAAAGTTACTTCAGGCTGTATTCAGAACTGATCCTTAAGCTGCCACAAACAACACAAAAATTCCAGAGGGAAAGTTTCATCACTATGGTACGTTCTGGCAGAGGATGAGGTTTGGGCATTTGCTGAGCAAGTGGGCAGCGAGGTCCTCACTTCAAAGGGCAGACACTTGGAGCAGCTGCACAACACTTCCTGGGTAAATGAGAAGAGAACAGGAACAAATGGGTCTTCCTAAGTTGGAAGTGAGACCTGAAGAGTGAAGGGAAGGCAAGTGGGGAAGAAAGAGAAGGAGAGGGATAAAAAGAGGTGAGGAGAGGAATGGTGGAGGAGGGAAGAAGAGGAAAGACAGATGCCAAGGACTCACCAGCGCTTCCCAAGCCAAAACACAAGACCTCCCAGAAAAGCCAGGGCCACTGCCACTGCCACCAAGATCAAACCCAGGGAACCGTGATGCTCTGTGGATTCTGTGGGCAACCAAAGATGTTACGTCAAATCCACCTCCTTTTGCCCCAGCTGCTCTGCATTTGAGCATTAGTTTGGGCTTCTCAGGTTCATCTGAGTGTCGCCCTCGGCATTCTCCTTTGCCTCCTATTTTTCACTCATTCCGCTCCAGTGACAGATCTTTCCCCTAACTCACATCCTCTGGCAGCTGTGCGCACCACATTTTTAACTGTACTTTTCCTTAGATTACATATTCTTTTTCTTTTTGGCTCTGGATTCTCTAAAATCCCAAATATTTTCAGCTCACTCTTTGGCTCTGCTTGGAGACCACTGCTTCCAGTCTCGACCTGAGCCCCATTCTTCCTCACCCCAGTGGAGGACGATGTCCTGCCCTCCCAGACTGCTGTGCTTCACTCGGCAAGACAACCCAGAGGCCTCCTCAGCTGCCACATCCAGGGTCACTCGGAGATACCATGTGTCGTCAGCATTGGGCAGGACGTCCCTTCTCTGAGTTTCAGGCTGCTCCTGCTCACCCCGCATCCACATCACCCACACGGGCTTCGGGTGGAAACCAGAGACGTGGCACACCAGCTGCAGAAGGCCGGGCCCAGGGCTGGGTCCTTGGGACAGCCAGGCCTCAGGTCTTTCTACAAAGGACAGAAAGATATTGAGTTAAAGAGTGGAAGGCAGACTTAGAGACTCAGATCTCCATGTCACTTTAGATAGACACAGTTTTCCTGCCTGTGGAAATGTGGTGCTCATCCTCTTCTTACTTTTGATTCGTTTTCTCCTCAAACAGAAGAAGGAGGCATGATTTTGGAATACAAAAATTTTGATAAGGGGTGTAAGACTGACCTTGTCTCTGGAGATGAGCCTTCCCTGCATCAAGTACACCCAAGATGTAGCGTTTGCAGATGTCATTGAGGAACCTGCGAATCGCTCCTTTGATTACTGGGTTCTGACTGAGTCGTCTGCTGATACTCTTAGCTTTTGGACCACCCTTTGGGGATATTGACCATGAATTGTTTCGGAAGGTGAGAAAATCAGATCCTTGATAAGCCATCAGGAAGAAGGGTTCTATGACACCCCCAGAAGACAGCTCACAGCCTGTTGCCGTCTGCAACTCAGCGGGATCTGAGCGAGAGAGGTTATGAATTAGAGGAAAGAGGACACAGTAAAAGGAGTAGAAATAAGAGGCAGAAGGGGCAACTTACGGGGTTCAAAGAATGGAAAACAGTTTTGTTTGATTAGAGGTTCAGGGAAAAAGAAATTAGTAAGAGTTGGCACTCGAGGAAAAAATTTAACACCATGAAGAAAGGGACCCATTGTTCAGTGAAGGTGATGCAAGTTATAGAGGAGCAGGATTTAGTGTCAGAGTGCTGAGATCATACCAAGCTTGGAGGATGAGATGCGGTGATTACAGTGACTGCACCCAAAGAGAATGCCAAAGGGATTGAATAGGGCAGGAAAAACACGACATTTTAAGGAAGCCGTAACAGTGAGTAAACTGAGGATACCTAACTGGAAGCCAAGACAGACTGGCAAAGGGATGCCTGTAAGGAAAGAGTGTAAAGCCGAGCCCCACAATCAGTGGGGAGAGTATTCAAAATTGCCAGAAGACCAAAGTTTTTTAACAATTACCATCTGAATTTGAGCATGTGCCCAATGCGATTATACTTTTATGCTGGAGAGAGAGGAGTTAAGATGCGGAAGAGCGTTGGCTTTGGCAGCACATATATAAGATGCAGAAGAGTAGCCCATTCTTAGAGGAATAAAAACCAGATACGCCCAAGCCCCCTCCTCCACTCCCTACCCAAGGGGAGAGGAATTGAACTCACATTCAAATTGAAATGCAATTACATCACTGCGATATCTAACGAGGTACAATTGGATAAACTTTTCAATCACAGGCCACTCCTTACTGAGGTTGCCCCTGGACCAGGGATACAAGAAAGTCATGGTTCCAGAGCTGCTGTTCCACCTGTGCGTCTGCAAGTCATCCAGCCATGCTGAGATCACATGTTGCTCTGAGGAGCGGTTGTGAAAGGATGAAATCCAGGTACCTTGGGCAGTGACTGGTGCTTTCATCGCTGTTGGGAGAGGGAAAGAAAGAAAGAGAGAGAGAGAGAGAGAGAGGCATTGAGGAGAGAATGAGGAAAGAAAGATGCCAGAGAGCAGGGTAACTCAGACCCATGACTTCTGAACAGGACTTTGCTGACCCAGGGTCCCTGATTTCTCAACAACCTTCAGGAGAGCAGAGATCCAGAGTCAGGGATACTCACACTGGAACTCCAAGTATGTAGGAACACTCAGCTAGAACCCTTATTGCCAGGGGAAATACAGGAGGGAAACTACCAACACACACACACGTATGCACACACACACACACACACACACACACACACACACACCCTTTGCAACCTCTGAACACTTACCAGAGTTCTTACCAACTTGACCGTCACTGCCTAGGATGAGAGCAGCTCGCAGTGGAAGCAGCAGAAGCAGCGCGACACTTGCAGACATTATTTCTTTCTCTCAGAAAAGCTGGTGTTTGGTTTCTGTCCTACACAATCCTACACAAATATTAATCTTCTGACTTCCTCCTCCAACCAACAGACAAATTTCTTCTGTCTAAAACAACCAAATCAGCTCCTTCTCAAATCCCTGAGCCTCCCACTCAGTTGCTCACTTCCTCTCTGATTGAGACTCTCCCTGGCTTCCAGCTTGTCTCTCTGACACCAACTTCCACTCTGCCCACAACCCTCCAGTCTAATGGCTTTAGAATGAGTATTATGTGCCATTGCAAAGGCACTACCCCACTGGGGACACTTTTTAGCACTGGGAATCAGATCCAAGGCCTTGTGCATTTGCTGTTTTGCTGTCCTCTCACCTTTTGGATTATTTTCCTTTGTGTGCTCCTTCCTGCCTCATCCTCTACCCTGCCAAGTCCGCATCTCCGACTTAATCCTGTTTAATTCATTTGCATGTTTGTAATTCACTGATCACCCTCTACTATGATATAACTATTGGAAATTGTTTATTATTCTTTTTTAATTTATCTTTTTTATTTTAAAGAAAATAGCACCTAAAAAGAACAATAGTAAAATATGAACAAAGGACATTAAAAATGATATGGGGTTTCAAAGCAAGTGATAGGGATTAACAGTAGTTGTTATATTACATGTTATCTTCAATGAAGTTGGCTCAGATTACCAGATGTAGGAATAGAAGACTGATCAAACCATTAAAGGGAATAAGAAAATAATAATTTAAAGGAACATAGTTTCACTAGACAGGACTGTAGGAATTCACCAATGTTTGTTATACTGCAAATTGCTATTGTCATATAAGTTGCTGAGACCAGCAGACATAAGCATGAAAAATTGGTCAAAATATAAAAAGAAACGTTTAATCATTAACTGTTCATCTCAATAAACTACCAGACCTCAGCAGTACAGTCATGCCACCTATTCGTGTGTGTGTGTGTGTGTGTGTGTGTGTGTGTGTATCTTAGTACTTTCCTCTTCTTTCCTTCATCCCAGTTGTTCCTTCCTTTGAGCAATTTCTTTCACTTTCTTATTATCTATTGTACATTTTGGGTTGTATTTACTCTTTCATGTTCTTACACCAGGGACACAATGTGATGCTTACATATGTGAGTGCGATTTATTTCATTTATGAGTATGGTCTCTAGTTGCATCCATTTACCTATAAAAGCCTCGAGTTTATCATTTTTATAGCTGAGTAATACTCCATTGTATACAATTACCACAACTTTTTTTATCCATTCCTCAGTTGATGGGCATTTGGGTTGTTTCCAAGATTTGGCTATGATAAATTGCACTGCTATAAACGTGGTTGCACATATATCGCTGTGGTACGAAGTTTTTAATTCTGGAAAAATATATGGAAGCAGAATATCTGGGAAGAGTTGGAAGCCATCACAGAAGCTACAAGAACAGTAAAATATAAAGAAAAACTCACTCTGTTTAAAACATTCACTTAGTACCTGCCAGGAACCAAGTATCTTGTTACACTTAATCATGTGGTTAACAATACATTTATTTTATTCAAGGAAAGTTTACTCTATGTAAAGAGAAAAATATGTCAAGAACATAAACTTTGCTCTGTTGAGTTTTATTATAAGTATAGATTCTACATTTTTTCAAAAGTTCTACTTGAAGCAATAGGCACACTGGGTTGTATGGCACGCTTAGTCCAGTGGGTGTATTTATTCTGCTCATGCCTCTAACTATTATCTTTTATTTATAGAGGACACCCTGAACAAAAAATTTTAAGGAATAAAGTTTACTTCTAACCTCACATAAAGACATGAGAATCTTCGTTTTATTTAAGCTATTCAGCTTACTAAGCATGAAGATTACATAGAGAGTTCTGCAGTAAGTATTCTGTTACTTGTAATATGGATCTAGTGAAAACTTGTGAAAGGTGGCATTAATAGAGTATTCTGAAACCATTTATCGAGGATTCACTTCTCTAAGTCCTACTTGGATATTTCATGGTTATCGCATCCTAAGTTAGTCTCTGTTGGGGAAGCTTGACTTTTTGATCAGGATGTTTATAACTGTTTAAAACTCTGAACTAGTTGCGTTATCTCCATAAATGTTTTTCCTATTTATTTGTTATTCCAAGGTATAAAAGAAAATAAATTACTTCAAGCAAATTTCGGAAAGAAAATAATTTTCTGCAAGGTTAAGATGAGGCTACTAAAATCTGAGAAGCTATATTTTATGGCACATGCCTGTAACCCCAGCTATTCAGAGGGCTCAAGCAGAATGTCCATGAGTTTGAAGGTCACTTGGGCAACATAGTGAGACCCTACAATAATATAGTGAGTGAGGAAGGGAAGGCGGAGGAGGCAGTGAAAGCAGGAGGTGAAGAAAGAAGGACCAGGAGGACAAGAAAGAGGAAGAAGGAGAAGAAAAAGCAGCAGGAGGAGAAAGAAGAAGGAGGGGAAGGGAAGGAGGGAAAAAGGAAGCAAGGTGGGGGAGCTGAGAAGAATTTCATTTCCATAATTACGATTTTTATAAAAGCTACACAATCAAAGTCACAACATATGAATCCATCAGAGATCTGAACTCTCAGGTCAAACCTGTGACTGAAAATGGAAGGGAAAATGGGATTTTAAAAAACTCTTCTTCCTTGGAACAGTTTCAAATGCTATACAAGCAATTAAGAAAAATTCAGCTGAGGGGGCTGGGGATATAGCTCAGTGGAATAAGCACCTGCTTAGCAAGCGCAGGGTCCTGAGTTCGATCCCCAGTACCGCAAAAAAAAAAAAAAAAAAAAAAAAAAAAAAAAAAAAAAAAAAAAAAAAAAAAAAAAAAAAAAAAAGAAAAGAAAAATTCAGCTGAAATTGTAAACCAATTGCTAACATCTGGGGTGAGTATATGGAAGCCCTGGCATTCACATACATGGGGACTCAGGTCCATGTCTGGCTCTGGTCCGTGTACCTCACCAGGGGTCCCTGGAAGGTTGGAGTGTGGGGAGAAGATCAAATATACCCTATCAGAGGACGCAAGCCTGAAGGGGGACAGCAGAAAGGCAGGATGTTCCAGTGAGATCCTTCTCCTCTGCTTTCTAAAACCACAGGAAACTGTAGCCTGGTAGAAGGGCCAGGGTCCTGCTGCCCTGTGGGTACAGGAGAAACCCATTCTAGGTGTAGGGGAGGCAAGAGTGGAAAAGGACAAGAGAAAATCCATGCTCCTAAACTGCCAGGTGTCCCACACTGTTGGGAGAAATGTGGGAATAAGTATATGATCCAAACCTTAATCAGTCAAAACCAAGTCACCTGCACAAGAATTAGGCTGAACCAGAACAAAAATTCCTAGCCCTCCTCCCTGGCCCAAGCAGGCCCCAAATATTAAGTAAAAAGAGCAGCCCATTGTTGGAAGATGGGCACGAACATGCATGTAAAGAATGAACTCCTATCATTGGCAGTCAAATAAGTGAAATTATAAGATAGCATGTGAGCTGAAAGAAGCCCGATATAAAAAGATCAAGACAATATGCGGTCTCTCATCTCTGGGAGCTGGAAGTTGTTACCAGGGAAGCCAGGTCCTCCCACTGTGAGGAACCAGCAACACACCTCAATTCTTGTGTCTTTGATGGCAGACTTGTGTCACACAAGACAGCTAGGATGTAGTAACCAGTATAGGCAGAGTTTATTGCAAAATGATCAACACACCAAGAGGAGGAGAGAATACACCTGCGAGTACTTAACACTGAATGAGGACAGCATTCACATTTACAGATGAGTTGGGTCATTCAAGGAGTATGCATTCTTTCCTCCAAGGTCCTTGTGCTTCTCCAAGAAAAAGTGGCCATGTTTACTTACTTCAGAGAAAGGTATCTGTTTGCTTATTAGGAGGATGATTTCCATTTAGTTTAGGGGATGGTGTTTTGTTACGTGTTTGTTTCTGAGACCTTAAATTTCTTCTAATACATCACTCGTGGTTTGGACTTTGTATGGGCCCTTTCCAAGGGATGTAACATCAACAAAGTAAAGAAAATAAAAATAATAGCAAAACAAAACACTGTATGAGGGTCAGAGATGGAGATTTTAACAGAAGTTAAAGTTTTGTATTTTAGTACCATTTCAGCACTTTATCTTCCTGCTTGAACACACATCTGCTATGGTATGAATTTTGTGTCTCCCCAAAATTCATCTGTTGAAATCTTAACTCCTAATGTGACATTATCAGGGCCTGTAACCCTGGGGAGGAGATGAGGAACTGAGGTTGTTGCCCTCATGACTGGGATCGGCTTTTGTATTTCTGGCATTGTCCCCTGGCCTCCTGCACCACAAGAAGTCACATCCCGATGGTATGCTTTATAAAGCAATATGGACCCCCCACCAGACACCAAATCTGCCTTGGTCTTGGACTTCCCACCCTGCATAACTATGCGAAATAAATGTCTGTTGAGTATAAGCCTCCCAGATTATGGTAGTCAAAACAACACCCTGAACAAGCTAAGAAGAAGCTTTACCTTTTTATTTTGCCCTGGACCCCACAAGATATTTGTCCTGTGTTCCTGAGTATATGGTGGGGAAAATATAAAAGAGACGGTGGGGCTTCAGCGGGAAAGAGAGGAAATAGAATTAAACGATTAAGGAATGGAATTCTAGGACCAAAATGTTCAGAGGTGTTAAGAACCACTAAGGGACACAACACATGCTGAGGAAGACAGAAAGGAGAAGACAGGGGAAGGCTGGAAGGAGAAGCAGAGCAGACTTTCCTGGAAACAGAACTGACTCATGAGGGACACACGTAGCTGCTGGTGCCTGAGTCATAGTCACACCCTGGAACTGCAGCCTCATAGCCAGCTCCAGCCTTGAGTGTGTGCTTAGCTACGGTGGATGAAGCACAAGAACAGATAAAGATAGGGAAGAGAGAGCCCCCATCCCACTCCTGCAGGAGCAGGCCGAGTGATCCTGAGAACTGGGGGAGCTGACACAGAGCAAGACCACAGCAAAAATGCAAGACACAAGTACGTGCGGAAGGTAAGACCAGAAATAGAAAAGACAACTGACAGAGGAGATGGTAACACTCACTGATAACTGTGTGCTCCCTGGTCACAGGAAAATTTGAGGAGACTGGGGTGAGGAACCAATAATATGCCAATGAAAACCCAGCCAGGCACAGTAGAAGCTACCTGAAGGGAGCCCAGTGTTCTTCCCTCTGTCCACGTCCTTCCTTAACATCCCTCCTCTTCTTGAATCATTGGTGCTCAGGGCACAGGCATTATGAGCTTTTCTAAAATCTTATGTTTTGCTCCTCTAAACACCAGTATAGCCCCTGACTTTCTCCTTCCTCCATAAAGTTTTCCTCATAACCCAGATGTGACTGTCTCTCCGCCCACCCCCACAGAGCCTTACATTCTCACCTGACTTCCCCTGCTTCACCAAAAGAAACCTCAACTTCCTGCCACAAAACGCAACCGCCCACCTGTCATAACCACATGTCTTGCACTGGGCTTCTCATGGTCCTTCCCACACTGCTTGTTGTCAGGGTTGGCAAGGGAAAATATTTAATACAGGACACATAACTTATAGAATTATTTTATAATATTCACCTAATGAGTTAAATGCAGAAGAGTGCAGCAGATGTATCCATATACTACAGTCCCAAAGAACCCAGCCGAGTTCCTGGATCCCACGCCAATGTCCTCCATGCTTCCAGCTGGAGGCCTAGAGCCCACCATTATGTCTGATGCAGTTCTGTATCAAGACTCCACACTAGGGAGGTCCAAAGGTCAGTGGTGGAAGCTGGAAGGTCTGCACCATGGGTATGAAGAATCTGTGCCAGCAAACTGAGGGATCTGCACTGGAGCCAGGAAGTGATCCTCAAGGGAAAGACCAGAGCTCTCCCAAAGTGATCCCCACTCATCCTCAGTGACAGCAAGAACCAGAGTTCCTCCCATGATTAGAACAGCGGAGTTCATATCAGGAAAACCAGGATGACAGCTTCTTCAAGAGGATCAACAGCACCATCTTCCCATCCACTTCTTTTTATGCTGTTGGCAACGATCCTCGGGCGGGTCTTCTCCAACCAAAATTACACTGACTCAGGTCAGCTGGGTGTTGAGCAAGAGCTCATCCACTGCATTGCTTAAGTTTGCCCCTCTCACTTCCCTGCCTCTGGCCTATGTGTCTCACAACAAATCTCTCACTTTTCCCAGTTTCTGTACCTTCCCACTTAGCCTATATCCCAGCTTCCAGGGCTACACCTCTGCTTGCGTGCTCCTTCATATTCCGTTCACTCTAACCGCAGTTCTCCCTCCTTGACTCACTTTCCAACCATCAAACACTGCTCTATCACGTGACCCTGGTGATCCTCTGTGTAAACCAATAAAGCACAATTATGGATTCTGTTGCCAGCAAGAAGGCAGAATACATTACTGTAGTTTAAAAATCATCTTAGCACAAAGCACCCTGAAATGTAAGGTCAAAGGTACAGACCTCAAAATACTCCTTCATGTACACTTTGGATGCCTGTTGCCAGTTCCAGGTTGTTTTTACCTGTGACTGACCAACCAGCTATAATTCTGAGTTGCAAACCCCCTTTCTGGCTGTGATTAATCTGCTTGAAATCAGGAACACACCTTCACCAGTTCATTATGAATAATATTACAAAAGAGACCAATAAAGTCGTGCATTGTATCAGGAATCTCCATGTTCTTTCCTTAGCATCACCCTCCAAGAATCTCCACAGATTCAGACATATAGAATCGCCTTAAATCCCATCCTGCTACATTTTATGAACTCTTCATTATATCAGTATGACTGTTGAAAGAATAGGTGGAGAAACCCAGTCAGACTTCCTGTACAGAATTCTGCTTGACCCCTTTGTATGTCATTGCTCCCTCCAGGGAAGGGGGCAGGACCCTTCTGAAATGAAGAGGGTCATACATCCTATACTCAGACAATGTCCTCAGCCAGAAGCATGTGGGGAAAATCAGCCCAGTAGGAAAGTGATGACAAGTAACTACAGAATCCCCCCCCCGCAAAAAAAAATGTATACACACTCTGGGGAAAAAAATCTTGTTTAAATATTTTAATACTAAATTGATATTTAGATATTTAATGTCTAATGCTCTTCTTGGAGGGGTGTCACTCTTCACAGATACGTCCGTGGTGGTTTGTTCTGTTTCTTGTTTATCTCAGATTTGTTTCTAAACAGCTAATGTATCACAAACACTCCTGTGTTCCTCAGTTTTCTATTGCTGTGACAAAATACTTGATAATATCAAGTCAGAGGAGAAAGATTTTACTTTGGCTCACAACTTTACAGGATCGAGCCCATGATCTCTTAGTTCTGTGGCTTTTGCACCCCACAGTGAGTATTAAAAGAAAGATACTTAAACGTTGCCTGAATTCTCTTATATGAGCAAATCAAAATATAATTTAAAAATAATAAAATAAAGGAAAAATGGTAAGAAACAAAAAGAAGACTTTGGGATTTAGGCCAGGGGAGCAGGGAAGCAGGAAGAAAGAAGCGGCTGTAAAAGGATCAGAAATAATAGAGCTGCATTATGCACATATACCAGTTCCCTAAAACTAATATATGTTATGTATTGCAAATGTTCATTTGTAAAAATTACTACCACAACAAAGGGAAAACATTTAGAAACAGGTTTTCCATTTGTTTTCCCTTTCTACCTCCCCTCTCCCCCCTCACTTCTACCCCTCCTCATTTGAACATTTTCTTCCTATTGCACAATGTCTATTATACATCTTAGTCCTTATTTACACTTTCAGTTTCTCACACCAGAGAAACTATGTGGTATTTACATATGTGTGTTGGATTTTTTTCACTTAAGAGTATGGTCTCAAGATCTATCCGTTTAGCTATAAATGTCACAAATTTATGCTACTTTATGACTGAAGAGTACTCCAATATATAAAAAAATACATCTGCTTTATCCATTCATCAGCTGATGATGGGCATTTAGGCTGTTTCCAAGATTTAGCCATCACAAACTGTGCCATTATAAAAATCGTGTGGTGTGCAGTGTATCACTGTGGTGTGATGCTTTTGATTCTGTTGGGAAGATATCAACAATAGGAATATCTGGGTGAAATGGAACTCCAATCCTAGATGGTTGAGGACCATCCACACTGATTTCCACAGTGATTGCAGCAGTCTACACACTCACCAATGGTGGAGAAATGTTCCTTTTTCCCCACAGCCCCACCACCATTTATTATTGGTTGATTTGTTGATAATAGCCATTTTTTCTAGAGTGAGTTGGCATCTCAGTGTTATTTTAATTTGCATTTCTCAAATGACCAATTACATTGAGCATTTTTCATATACTTATTTTGCATTTCTAATTCTTCATCTGAGAACTGTCAGTTCCTTTCAGATGCCCATTTTTGGACTGAGTCTTTGAATTTGGGAGCTCTGGGGAAATTTGGTGGTTTTATTTTTGAGACAGTACTCCTTTGTCTGAGGGACAACATGTTTTCCCACACTGTGGGTTGTCTTCACTCTCATGGTGGTTTCTCTTGCCATGTAAAAGCTTTTTAATAAGATGAGATCCCCATTGTTGATTGTGATAGTTCCTGGGGGGTTGGAGTTTTGTTCATAAAGCCCTTGCCTACATCAGACTCTTCATTAGTTCTACCTGTTCTTTCTTCCAGCATATGTAATGCTTCTGTTCTACCATTTAGATCTGTGATCCATTTTGGTCTTATTTTAGTGCATGGTGAAAGATATGGGTCCAGTAAATCACTGGCACATGGAAAGCCAGTTTGGAAGTTTTCAGTTTGGATCTATCATACAGTTCTATTTTCTGAAATCTTGCTTTCTGTTTTTATCTCAAATGAGTCCCTATTGTCCATGTGCTCTACCTTCTTCCTGGAGTGTTAGGTGATGTACAGAGATGTTCTAGCGCCCTCTCTGCACCTGCTCAAGCTATTGTATGTTTTGATGACCTTGTTAATGGGTTTGCTTGCCTCCAGAGGTACTCTAGAAATTGCTAGCTCTTCTCCTTTGTACTAGATTTGCCCACCGGAGGTGTTTAATTCTTGAGCTCTAAGATGAAAAGTATTTTCCCAGCTCTAAAGTAGACAAATTCCAGAACTCCTTCTTTATATTCTATAATCCTTAACCTCTAAAAGAGTTTGTGTTTTCTTTTAATAATGTCACAATCAAAACTACACAAGCTACTGAAATAGAGTCTAAAACTCAATATTGTCGACACATCAGTCTCCTCAAAGTTAAATAAGGATTCTGCAAAATCTGAAACATAAGCTAGTAGGTATTTTTATGGAGATTGGCAAGCTTATTCTTTTACAAATATGAGCAAGGAAAGGCTCAAATATCCCCAAGGTGTGCTTAACAAAGGAGTGTAGGAGGATAGTCTAATGATTACCAAGATTTATTATAAATCTAAACTATATAAGACAGGGTTTCAGTGGCAATAAAAAGATATACCAAAAAAAGGAAAACAATAGGAACCAGAAGTAGATAGTAGGTAGATAGATAGATATAAACATGTAGATTTAAATTATAACAAATTTGGTACAACATATCAGTGCTATTAGTCGTCATTTAGAAAAAAATTTGAAATCAACACAATGGCCAAATAG
The DNA here is from genome assembly GCA_004027595.1 of Dinomys branickii. Taxonomy (NCBI): domain Eukaryota; kingdom Metazoa; phylum Chordata; class Mammalia; order Rodentia; family Dinomyidae; genus Dinomys; species Dinomys branickii. The sequence continues at coordinate 6,793 of PVLD010026560.1, read as the reverse complement.
GGAGACCCACCTATCTTTTCCAGAAAATAATCAGTACAAGAGCTAAATTCCAAATGAAATAAATAAAGAAGTAAGCTAGAGATTAGCAGAGAAGTGACAATACCCATATGTACACAGAAAACCAGAATAGCACCACAGAGAATTCAGGGAGGTGCCCTGACTCCCACACGTTCTTCCCCTCCTAAACTGGCTCAGAGCCAAAATGGACTTCTCCTTAGAGGGAAAAGAAAACATGGAGATCCCCAGCTGTACCCATTCCCACAGCATATGACTACGGGAGATTTCCAAAGAACTCAGAGGCCCAAAACACAATTTGGAGAGTTGCCCATTCACATGGCTGTACTATCTCAGAGGAGCACAAATTGCACGCCCTTCACCAACTGCCAGCTACAGCTGGGCACCATCTTGACACTGGACCCACAGTGACACTGGATACACACTAGACTGTGTCCTGCCTTAAGGAATGGGAGCCATAGCACACCACTTTTCTTGAGACTCCACTGTCAATTTACCCTGATCACACGGGTGGATGGGTGGCTAAAACACCACCAACCCAGCTTCTTGGAGCACAGGCCTAGCAGAATAGCCAAGACATAGACGATTAACCCGTGTAGCACGCTAAAACCCGGAGAAGAGGTGAACTCCTTCTACACAGAGGAATCTAACCGCCAGCAGCTCAACACACTGAAATACACCTGCACACAGCCATAGAATATGGCAGGCGTCAGTCTCCTTCCTCAATGAGCCGGCCATGCAGGGAGCTGGCCCAGAACATCATGTGGACCTGAACCCAGCAGCCAGTCAGACAACAGCCCTGCCATTACCACCCCCACACATAAATTAATTGCATAACTAGCTGTCTAGTGGTAGCCACATGTACCTGATCCTTCTTCAGTAGCCCAAATGCAGTGATCCTGCTTCCCCTTGTCCTTACCCTTACCCTTAGAGCCTAATACACAGCTGGCTGGCCCCCCGCACTCATGCACACCCAAGCTCAGCAGGACACAGAGCTAGGTGGTGTTCCCACCCTGGCAAACATTTGCAGCTGCCTGCTCAAAACACCTGCAGGCATCAGTGCTGAGCCTAACAGTCAGCCAGGAAGTGGCCTTATTTCCACTGAAATGATGTCATACCATAGCCACAAACACCCACTGCACAGACTACTGACCCAACCACATACGTCACTAAAAAAGATTACAGGCTAAAGAAACTGCAAATACGGTAACATGCCCATCCAAAATGAACTCCAAAACCCATAGCCAATGTACACTCCCTAGTACCCATCCACAAGGAAAAGTCCCCCACCACAGAAAAATACATCCAAACAGATGGCTGTTGTACTAGATTGTAAATAGGAACACAAGAAACACAAAAAAGCAAGGAAACGTGACAGCTCCAAGGGAGCACACTGATTCTCCGGGAGCAGACCCCGAATAGAGGGAAACAAAGTGCCTGAAAAGGAAGTCAGAACACTGAGCTTCAAGGTTATATACAAGCGACAAAAGCATGTAGACAAGCCAGTCAATGAAATCATGAAAACAATCTATAATGTGGATGAAAAGTTCAACGAAGAGACATGCGTCATTTTTGTACATAAAAATGGGATTTTGTGGCTGTAGATTCAATGAAAGAAAGAAAAAATATAATTGAAAGCCATAGCAATAGACTTGGTGAAGGAGAAGAATTTCTGAAATTTAAACGTGGTTTTTAAATTACTTCAGTCAGAGATAAAAAAAAAAAGGAAAAAATAAAAAGAATGAAGAAATTCAGGCTGGGGATATAGCTCAGTGGAATAAGCACTTGCCTAGCAAGCACAGGGTCCTGAGTTCGATCCCCAGTACCGAAAAAAAAAAAAAAAAGAAAGAAATTCTATGATGCCCATGGAGTATCATTAAAAATATGTCTGAAGTTATGAGGGTTCCAGAAAGAGAAGAAGGCTGGAGATGTAGCTCAGCTGCACAAACTCCTGCCTGGCAAGTGCAAGATCCTGAGTTCAATTCCCAGTACAAAAAAAAAAAAAAGGAGAAGAAGAAAGGCATAGGGACATATTTAATAAAATAACAACGGAAAATTTCCCAGATCTTGGGAGACACAGAGATATCCAGATACATGAATCTCAAAGAAATGAGATATAAGCTGCTGGTCCTCCCCAAAACAAAAACAAAAAAAAAGACCAGGACATCACTTGCATCCTGGGTTCAATCCACAGCACTGAGAGGAGTAAAAAGACAAGGAAGAAAGTTTAAAAGCAACAAGAAAGTCACCACAAGTGACATATAAGGTACTCCCCTTATATAACAGATTTATTAGCAGAAACCCTGAAGCCAGAAGACATTAGGTTGATATACTACAAGTGGTAAAATAACAAGAAAACGTCACCTAAAGTTGTCCTCCAGAAATGTCAGAAGAATAAAATATTTCTCAATCTGGAAAAACTGAGGAAGTTCACGGTGACTACACTAACTCTACAAAAAAATGTTTAAGGGACCCCTACATTTGGAAGCAAAGGCACGAAAATTACCATTGTGAAAATACATGAAATTACAGGATACCCAGGTAAAGCAGACACTCAAATGAGAAAAACAATTCAATGAAAAACACTCCATGAAGATTTGCAATAATGGAGAAAGAAAAGAATAAAAGATACAAAAATTAATCAGAGCCTCAAGAGTATCTTTCTTTATAGCTGAGTAATACTCCATTGTATAGAAATACCATATCTTTTTTTCCATTCCTCAGTTGATGGGCATTTGGGATGTTTCCAAGATTTACCTATGACAAATTCTGCTGTTATAAACATGGGTGCACATTTTTGCTGTCGTATGATGTTTTTAATTCTTCTGGAAAAATACCCAGAAGAGGAATAGCAGGGTTAAGTGAGACTTCCAATCCTTGTTTTGTGAGGAATCTCCAGACTGATTTCCACAGTGGTTTCACCAATCCACACTCCCACCAGCAGTGGAGAAGTGTTCCTTTTTCCCCACAGTCTCTCCAGCATTTGTCATTGGTTGATTTCTTAATGATAGCCATTCTTTGTGGGCTAAGATGAAATCTCAGTGTTGTTTTAATTTGCATTTCTCGAATGACTAATGATGTTGAACATTTTTTCATATATTTGTTTGCCATTAGTATCTCTTCATCTGAGAACTGTATGTTCATCTCAGATGCCCATTTTTTGATTGGGCCTTTGAATTTTGGGGGCTTGTTTTTAATTCTTTATATATTCTAGATAGTAGTCCTTTGTCTGAGGGGCAGTTGTATAAATTATTTTCCCAATTTGTGGGTTTTCTCTTCACTCTTTTGGTGATTTCTTTTCATGTGCAGAAACTTTTCAATAAGATGAGATCCCAGTTGTTGATTCTTTGAAGTATTTCTCGTGCAGTTCAGTTTTTGTTCATGAACTCTCTGCCCATCCCTATTTCTTTGAGAGTTTTACCTATTTTCTCTTCTAGTAGATTTAGTGTTTCCATTTTGACATTAAGATCTTTGATCCATTTTGACTTTAGTTTAGTGCATGGTGATAGACATGGGTCTAGTTTTAGTCTTTGGCATGTGGAAAGCCAGTTTTTCCAGCACCATTTGTTAAAGAGGTTATCTTTCTTCCAGTGAACATGTTTGGCCCCTTAAGGTGGCTGAGTGTATTTGTAACTGTGTCTGCATCTTCTAACCCCCTCCATTGATCTTCAGGTCTGTTTTTTTGGCAGTACCATGCTGATTTTATCACAGTAGCTTTGTAGTGTAATTTCAAGTCAGGGATTGTGATGCCTCCTACCTTTCCTTTGTTTGCCATGATTGCTTTAGCTATTCTAGGTCTCTTCTGGTTCCAGATGAATTTTAGGAATGTTTTCTCCAGATCTGTGAGATATACCAGTGGAATTTTCATGGGGCTTGCACTGCATCTGTACAACCATTTGGGGAGTATGGCCATTTTCACAATGTTGGTTCTTCCTGTCCATGACATTTCCATTTTCTGAAATCCTCTTTGATTTCTTTTTTCAGAGTACTATAATTTTTACTGTATAGATCTTTTACTTCTTTTGTTAGATTGATTCCTAAGTATTTCATTTTTTTAGATGCTATTATGAAAGGTGTGGTTTCGCTGATTTCTCTCTCACTCTGCTTGTCATTTGTGTGTAGGAGTGCTATTGATTTTTGAATGTTGACTTTGTATCCAGCTACACTACTGAATTTGGTTATTAAATCTATGAGCCTTTTGGTGTAGTTTTTGGAGTCTTCTATGTAGAGTATCATGTCCTCTTATTTCTCTCGCTTATCTAATTGCTCTGGCTAATATTTCCAGAACTATGTTGAATAGAAGTGGTGACAGTGGACATCTTTGTCTTGTTCCTGACTTTAAAGGGAAAGCTTTCACTTTTTGACCATTTAGAATGAAGTTAGCTGTTGGTTTGTCACAGATGGTTTTTATCAGATTGAGGCAAAGTTCATCTATGGCAATTTTCTGTAGTTTTTTTTTTTTATCATGAATAAGTGTTGGATGCAACTAGAGGCCATACTCAAAAGTGAAATAAATCAGACTCACATGTGTAACCATCACCTTGTCTCCCTGTATTAGAACATGAAAAACTAAATATAACCCAAAATGTACAATTCATAATGAGAAAAGGAAAGAAACTGCTCAAAGGAATGAGCAATTGGGATGAGGGAAAAAAGAAAAAGTACTAAGGCAAATTATATATATATGTGTGTGTGTGTGTGTGTGTGTGTGTATATATATATATTATATGGATGTATATATATGTATGTATATGGATGATATTAATGTACTGTTGGTGTGTGATGGTTTGTTGGGAACAGTTAATGTTTAAAAGGTTTTTTTCCTACTATTCTGACCAATTTTGCATGCTTGTATCTGGTAATCTGAGAAATTTATGTGACAACAATCTGCAGTATAACAACCAGTGGTGAATTCCTACAGTCCTGCTTAGTGCCACTGTGTATTGTCTCTAATGTTCTTTTAAATTATTATTTTATTATTCTCTTTAATGATTTGATCAATCTTCTGTTCTTACATCTGGTAATCTGATCAACTTCGTTGAAGGTAACAATATGTAATTTAACATCTACCATTAATCTCTATCATTTGATTTGAAGCCCTGTATCATTTCCAGTGTCCTTGCTTTGAGTTGTTTGTATTCTGCTTTTTATCTTTTTATTTTTGTACTATTTTCTTTAAAATAGAAAAAATTAATCAGAAAACCACAAAACTGCACAAGTAGTTACTTAACAATAATAACTTTGATTTTAAATTGATTTAATTCCTCAATTAAAACATATCAACAGACTGGCTACATGTTTTAAAATAATAATATATTAATATATGCTATATATAAGAAACTTACCTCACAGCACACAAAAACTGAAAATGAAATAACTATTTGAAATTATGTAAAAGAAAACCAAAGTGAACAGGAGTACTTATATTACACGAAATAGACTTTAACATAAAAACAATAAAGAAAAGGCCAATTATAAAGAAGGTCATTATATCATGATGAAAGGATCAAATTAACAAAAGGATATAACAGTTATTCGTATATATGTCTTCAATACCACACCACCAATATATAATGCAAATATTATTAAATCTATAAGGAGAGGAAGAACTGAATAAAATGATAACTGGGGACTTTATCACACCACGGTTATCAAGAGACATAATTCAGACCAAAAATCAGCAAGGAAATTTCAGAGTTAAACTAGACTATAGATAACTGGACTAAGCTTCACAGAATACTCCATCCAACCACTGCAGAAGGCCCATTCCTGTCATTAGCACATTAAACACTCTCTAGAATAGATTATATATTAAGCCACAAAAGAAGTCTCAACAAAATAAAAAACATGAACTCATGTCTTGCATCTTTTATGATTACAATGGAATAAAAATATAAGTCAAAAACAATAGAAATTATACAAATATATAAAGGCTGAACAACAATTGTGAACAAATAGGGGATAATAAAGGAAGACAAATGAGAATTAAAAGCTTTCTCAAAGTAACTTAAAATTTAAACATACATCAAAACATTATGGGATACAGAAAGAATAACACTGAGAGGGAAGCTAATAGTAATCATTGCCTTCATCAAAAAACTTGAAAGATTTAAAATAAAAAAACCTAATAATGCACCTCAGCAATTCAGAAAAAGCAAAAACAAAACAAATCCAAAATTAGTAAAAGAAAAGAAATACTAAAAGCAATACAAATCCAGGTGTGGAGGTGCATGCCTGTAATCCCACTACTTGGGAAGCTGAGGCCGGAGGAACACAACTTCAAGCCCAGTACTGAATCCACACCTAGAGCCCATCTCAAAAGTCAATGAAAAAAAAAAGGTGAAACAAAACACAAAAGCGAGAAAAAAAGAAAAAAAGGAGTAGCTCAGTGGCACAGCACCTGCCTGGCAAGCGTGAGGTCCTGAGTTGGATTCCCCATACTAAAAAATAACCAAACCAAACAAAAACAAAAACTTAGAAAGAAATAGACACTAAAACACATACACCTGATCAATAAGCAAAGAACTAGTTGTTTGAAAAGAAAAACAAAATCAACAAACCTTTAAATAACTATGGGGGGCAGCTCTCCGGCGACTCCCGACAGAGATCGGCTCTCTGGCGGCGGCAACGCCCAGCGGGCTCACGTTCCGTGCGCATCGGGCAAGCCGCGCAGAAAGCCCCAAAGGATAGACTGGCACCTTGGAACCTTCATGCTTGCAGGTACTCCAATAACTGCTCCACATCTTGAATCTGATACCCAAAAATGGGAAAACAGAGG
>PVLD010026559.1:0-22015 GCA_004027595.1 Dinomys branickii | reverse complement strand
TAGGTTTCCTAGCAATAAGTGCGACTTTCCCTTCCATCGGTCAACGCATTTGGATTAAGGGCCTTTTTGGATCCACCTCGCAAGAGGGCAATGAGGTCCCTCTGGAAGCAGCCAGGAGGACCCGGCTAAGGTGAGGTCTCGGGCTCCACGTCCCGGGCCGGGCCTCAGCAGCCTCCTTCCCGGCCACCTGTTCCCAGGTGACCAGCTTGCACCATCCCTCCGGGCCGCGGGACAAGGCACCTGGTGCGCGCAGGGCAGGGGCCGCGGCTCACGCACGCCCCCGCCGGGCCCAGCCAATGGGCGGGCGGCGCCCGCACGGCCGGGCGGGAGTGGGGGGCGGGGGAGGCCGCGGCGCGCACGCGGCCCGAGTCACCGCCCCGCCCGCCAGGACGGGAAGTGAGCGCGGCCGGCGCTCGGCACCAGCGTCGGGCGGGCCCGCAGCGCGCAGCATGGCGGCCGCCAAGGTAAGCGGGGCCGGGGTGCCCGGCGGGGCCGCGCGCGGGGCTCCGGGGACGCCGCGCCTTCTGGGCCACGTGTGCTGGCGGGACCGGGCCGCGCCGCCGTGGGCGCCCGGCCGGGACGCTCCCCCTCGGCCGCACGCGAGCCGGCGTCCCGGCACCCCGGGGCTGTGCGACCCGGTTCTCCCTCCAGGCCGCGCGGCGCGGCCGCAGCCGCCTGGACCCGCGATCGGGCCGCGGGCGCGAGCCTGGCCTCGCTCTTCCGGTCCCCTCGCGCGCCCTCGGTCCTCCGCCGTCTGACAACCCCGACGCGCCAAGCAGCAGCCTTGCTCTGTCACTCCTGCGAAGTTGCATTTCCAGGGAGCTCTGTGCAAGGCGAATCATTCACTAACCCAGGGACGGGGGTGGGGAACCCCCAGCAGCTTGACCTTTCCTCTTTCACCGAGGCTCGAAACCTGGACACCCGTTCAGCCTCGCTGGACTGCATTTCAACTTTTCTGGCAGAATACCTTATTGAGGCCCAATCAGTGCAATTTATTGCTTTTAATTTGAAGTTCACGAAGGCAGCCCTCTAATCAAGACTGTGCAACTTCGTAGCTCAACTTAAGTGCAGTGAACTTAAATATACCCACATTTCAAACATTTGTCCTTAATCAAAACTCTGTGATAACCCTCAAGAGGAAAAACATGACCAACACGTCCTATTCCTATTTATGCAAGCAAACTAATCACATTTGCAATGGAAATTGTAAGCAGACAAATATATTTAAATGCTGCTCTGCGACTTGTGTCTCTGGAGACCCGAGGCTCCTCAAATCCCAGGCAGCCTGGCCTAAGGTGGCCTTCATAGGAGCGTGCGCTGGGTGTATCTGTGCATAGGTGTGTGAGCACGTACATTACGTACGTACATATTTCATCTGGAAGTTGCATTTTGTCTTTCAAGCCCAGTACCCCTTGGTCTTTCCTTTGCATTAAATTTCATGTAGCTAGAGTATCAGTCAGCTTGGTATCAATCAGTTCCCTATAGCAGGTGGGAATAAATAACTGTTTTATGTCCGCAGATGAACTAAATAATTTTACAGTATTTAGAAATAAGATAGTTGAGGAAAGGAAATTGAGGAGCGTGCGTAGAAATGGAGCACAACGCTTCTCTGAAGTAAAATAGGTTGAGATGGAAGCGGGTAATTTTTTTTTTTTTTTAGGCGAGCGTTTTCCTAAGTTGGTCAGGCTGGTCTTGAACTAATTCTCCCTGCCTCAGCCTTCCAAGTAGTTGGAATGGTAGGTGTGCATTACTGTATCTTGTCAGAAGGACACTTTGGTTGTGATTTTATTTTATTATTTTTCCCGTTGTGGGGATCAAACGCAGAGCCTTCACACTGAGCTACATCCCCACTCAGGCCCTCGTGTGTGCCAGGCAGGCCCTGTGTGCAGAGCTGTATCCCGGGCCCACCTTTTTTTGAGACAGAGTCTTGCTAAATCTCAAGTTACCCAGCTGAGCTGCAACTAGGGCCCTTCTGACTCGGCCTTGCAGAATGCTGGGATTATAGACATGTGCCACCACACCCATCTTGATTTTATTTTTATTAAAATTTCTCATTGTATTAAGGGTGCTTGTTTTTTTTTTTTTTGCCAAAGAATGAGAGTCTAGAAAAATGAAATTTATTATTTGGGAAGTGGTGGTTTTATTCCGTCACTTCTTCCCAGGATTTCTGATGGGTTACATCGATGTACAGGTTGTTATAATCTGACAGGATATATCAGAATGCAATTAGAGTAGATAACAAAACCAGCGTAAAGAGAGTAAGATGAAGCTGGGCTAAGGTTAGTGGGAAATAAGTTTGTGCTTATGCTATAGAGCTAACTGCATTTGTTAGCAGGCAAAACAAAGGGCAAATAATCTGAGATCAGCCACTGGGAAGTGCAGTCTTCCTGTTCTGCTATCTGGGGACATTTTCTCCTATGTCCTTTTATATGCTGTGGATGAACTGCATTTGAAACTATGTCAGAGCCACAAATATCTCTGGGTGTTGTGCAAAGCTTAGTGTTTTATTTATTTATTTTTTTATTGTAGTTTAAGAGCAGTGTTGTAAGTGAAGCCTTAAAAGGTCTTAAAAGGAGGCAGTGCTCGTCTCGGACCAAGAATGATTGTCCCCAGCTGGGTGTGGAGGCACTTGTCTGTGATCCCAACACTTGGGAGGCTGAGGCAGGAGGATCCTGAGTTCTAAGCCAGCCTGAGGTAGAATATAAACTCTCTCTCCCCCAATATAAACTCTCTCCCCCACACCTCTCTCTTTCACTCTCTCTCTCTCTTTAAAAAAAAAAAAAGGTGTCCCTTCCTGAGTTGCTTTTGGCTTAGTGATTCATAGGCCCTGGGCATGCAGTTAATTCTGTGCTGTGAGCTGAACACAGGTGTAGATCTAAAACACCTTTTCTGCTTCCTGTAAAATGCTGAGCCTGAGTAGGAGAGATGTGTACCTCAGTGGAATGTTATGACATTGGGCAGGGAACTTGGGGACTCAACAACTGTAGCAAAATTCTAACCTTTGCTGCACTCCCTGTGGTCAGTTGTTTTGAGCAGTTAAGCAGACTTGGTGGTAGCCACAATTGGTCATTTGCTAGTACTGTATCTCCTCTTAGCTTTCTTGGGCACTGTACTTGTTCAGATGTAACTAATCATTCAGTTTCTTTTAAATAGTTTAGATATTAAGATTGAGAATCTAATCTTTGGTCTGCTTTTTGTTTTTTTCAACTACCGAGGTTACTATTCAACAATGGAAGGGATACAGTACAGTATTTGTGTTTTTTCTCACGAAGTAACATTGATCTAAAAGTCAGTATTTTTGAGATTAGCTCAAAAAGCTTTCATTCTCCTGTGGGAGTAATTCCTCTGTTTCCTTGTTAGATCTGCTTGTACTATTTGTGCCATTTTGAGATATCTCTAAAACTACCTTGCTTGCATTAAAATGAAAACGAATGTTTCAAAGCTACAGTTTACTGAGCTCCACAAAAAAACAAAATCCCCATGCATTTTTCACCACTTACCAGTCCAATTATTTAAATACAGGATGACCAGAAATTGCTTGTTTTTTCATTAATTTTTATAAGGTAATGTAAGAGGCAATATAAAAATGACAGTTTTATCAAATTTATTCCGTACAAGAATTGACCGGTTGGGCCCTGCACATAACGGTGCAGTGCCTGACTGGCGAGCCTGAGGTCCTGAGTTTGATTCCCGGCACCAAAAAGAAAACAAGTGATTGAAATGGCAGCTGTGCAAGCAATACTCACTGAGGATAGTCAGTGTGTAGACAGATGTGCTGCCTGAATGACTCTTGGCGGTGAAGTGCTGAATGATTAAACAGTGATAGTTTCCCCTTGGCTGCTTTCTGATTTTAGTATACACTCCATATCACTGGTTAAGTTTATGTGCTGAGAATGATACAATTAAATTATGTGAAACTGTTGAGAGCTAGATAATGCTCTCTTGAGTTCAGGAAGAAGGGGTGAGAGATGTTCAGGAGTAAAAATTGGATATGGATGGGTAATTTGGGTGAGATTAACCTAAAACTAAAAGAAAGAAAAATTTTAACAAATTAAACCACTAATACTAATGAAAACCTGGCCTGATAAATATACTTAAGATTGATTTTCCACTCTTAAATGAGTTACAGCTGTGCTCATTAATTCACTTGAAATTGTCTTGTATTCTTTCTAGTTTTGCAAACAGGACTAGACTGAGGATACTAAAATGAATTGGGACTCTGGGCCTTGAAGAAGACCAACCCCATACCAGGGACTAAGTTGTCTGATGGAAATACCCTACTACAAGGGCTCCGGGAGTCAGGCAGGAGCCTATCTGTGTCTGTGGGCCTGGGGCAGACTTCTCAGAAGTGGTGGTATCTACAAAAGAATGAATGGGGAATTTCAAAAGGAACTCTCCTACCTTGCTGGTGGAAATGTAAACTAGTACAGCCATTACGGAAATCAGAATGGAGATTCCTCAAAAAACTAAGAAGAGAAATTGCACTTGACCTTGCTATTCCCTTTCTAGGCATCTTCCCAAAAGAATTAAAGATGTCATACTACAGTGATTCATGCATCCCCATGTTGATAGCATCACAGTTCATAAGAGCTAAATCTTGGCATCAGCTTGTATGTCCATCAGCAGATGAATGGATAAAGGGAACGTGGTATCTGTACCTGATGGAACACTCTCAGCTATAAAGAGGGATAAATTGGAGTCATTTGTAGGAAAATAGATGCAACTTGAAAGCATAATATTAAGTAGAATAAACCACAAACATTAGCTTTAACACCATGCGGTTTCTCTCATGTGAGAAATCCCAAGTATAAATTAAGTATAGCGAGAAAAAAACCTGGGGGGTGCAGAAGCATAGATTTTTTGCAAGGAGGAAGAGGAGCAATAGACGGAGGGTGGGGGTGGCACGGGTGCGTGGAGAGAATTTGGGGGCGTCCTGCCCGTGTACCAGCCACCCACAGTGAATGTCATCATTATATGTTGGGGTCGGGAGGGAGGAGAGGAGATTAAAAATAATTCATACATGTTGAATACAGGTCTGTCCTCCCTAAGGTGAATATAAACATATACTGCAAATGTGCTCTAATAAAATTAAAAAAATTTTAAAGCATGATGAGTAGGCAAAAGGAAAGATCTAGCACAGTCATCAGAAACAGGATATCCAAGACAGGGAAGTGCAAGCACAAGCTACAGTTAGGGGACAGTAATGTAGGGGAAAGCATCATTCCCAGTCTACTAAATGTCAGATGTACTGAGTTGGTGTTCCCCAAAGCTGAAGAATGAATTCTAAGGAAGAGTGGATGTTAACAGCAGGAAAAATGTATTGAGAGAGAGCTGGTGAGAGACAGGAGGGTTCCAGGAAGGGGGTTGCCACCGAGGCTACTTCTCTGAGAATGTCTTACAGAGCTAAATCACGAGGTGGGCACACAATCGCAAGGTGAGTACAATGTGGGTCAAGCTATATTTAACCAATGAGATTACAGATACAACCACTTAGCTAATATTGATCCAATAGGGAAGCAGGTCACATACAAGGGCACGTGGAAAGAGCAAGGGCGTTTATGGGGAGGAGCAGATCCAGAGGTTCAGGTCAGTTGCCTGAGTGATGGTTCGCTGGACCAGGTGATACCGATCACAGTGCAGTTCCACCTACTGCTTATCCCTTAAGGAGGCTTGTAGGCCTGGTGATTGCGTCGTTCTCTTGAAGCCTGGTCTTTGACACGTGCGTCTCGAGCCGCAATTCTGATGTTGTTATTTTTCTGATGACTTCCTTGAGAGCCCCATCCCTATCTGACTGTATATTAATTTCTATCTAATTTAGCTGCCTATAACAATAGGTAATAAAAAATAATGTTAATGCTTGTGGAGGGCTGACTAGATACCAAGTTGGGTTCTAGACGGGTTCCGCTTCACTCAGAGCCTCGAACAGCTTTCTGAGCTCTACACTATCATAGCTGCTCTATAGATCAACCTTGAAACACCAAAAGGTGACATTTGGGGCCCAAGATAATCAAGTCCTGGAGCTTGGAAGCAAATCCTGCCGTTTGGGCTTCACACCGTGCCCGCACACTGTCTGCCTGTGGCATCCAGCCCAGCATAATGGAAAGGTGTGGGGCTGGCTGAAGAGCGCAGGTAGGTGTTCCCATGTAAAACAGACTGTGTTTAGGGTTGTTTGGTGCTTACTGCGAACTGGGCACCTTCCCAAGTGTCCCACACAGAATAATTCAGTTCTCATGGTACCATGAAGTAGATGCTTCGCATTTTTGTGCTTTATTTTATACGTGAGAAGCTGAACAGAGGTTGAGTTCATTCCTCAGGGTTATAGAGCAAGTCAGTGTCGCAGCCTGGATGTGAACCCTGCCAGTCTGCTTTCGGAGTTGCTGTCCTTAACCCCGGCCCTGTGCCCTCCACCCAGACCTTCCAAGGAATTCCATTTACAGAGGTGCATGTATGAGAATTCACAGACCATCGAATATGGGCCTGTACATTTCCAGCTCATACCAGCCCAGTGCTTTTTATAGGAACCCCTTTCTCACTCGTTAGAGGCTTCATGTAATGTTTTTATGTTAGTATATTTTTCTATATCATAAATCCTAACAGGGCAGTAATTGTTATATCCCTGTTCTGGAAAAAAAAAACCTGCTTCATTGGGATATAATTCGTATACCATACTTCTCACCTACTTAAAGAGTACAATTTATTGTTGTTTAGTGAATTCACAGAGTTGTACAACTGTCACCTCTGTCATATGTACCTTTATAAAAATTTTAATCCAGTGTCCACTATTCAGTTCATGGCTTGCATATATCTCGCCTATAGTAAAACCCTCCTGTGAGGTTCTGAGAAGAAAATACCTTTGAGGTGATAGAGTATTGTTCATGTGGTAAGTTTTCTCTCCCTTACTGTGAAAGAGAAAAATGAAAGGAAGAATCTTCTAGGTATTTGGTGATGTCATAATAAACCAGACCTTTTTTGGGGGATGATTAGAAATAAAGGAAAGAAAGCCTGGCTGATTTTTATGGTACCGTGGTGCAATAGTTGTTAAGACAGCAAGTTTACAAGGTACCATTCATGTCCATTAATGTTTGGATTTTAGGGCTTAAGAAACTCGAAATTGTTACGGCTGGATGAGCCTTGAGGTTTGTGTAGCATGATCTTCATTTTTCTGCTCCCAGGTCCTGTTACCGCCCTTTCTCAGGGGAAGGAATAGACTCCCAGGAAAATTTGTTATCGGTCCCAGCTCCCTTGAACTCCTTCGCTTTTAACATTGTTATAGCTCAGTGGTTCCCAGCCATTGGGATCACGTGGGCAGGTATAAAAGGTGCTGATTCCTGGGTCTCACCCTGCAGATTCTGATTGAGTTGGAGTCTCATGTGGCCTGAACTTAAGGATTTTTAGAAGTTTGACAATCACTGTTCCAAATTATATGCCTCAAGCGATCCTCCATCTCCGTGGGATAAGGAAGGAGTGAACTGAGACAAGCCAGCTAAATGTGGATTCATTTAAATGGGGGGTCACTGTATTACTTCTGGTTCTCTTCTTTCTTAAAACACTTACAGTTCTGCTCATACTCCCTGGGTACTCAGGCAGGCATCAAGGTTGTACAGTTTTGTGCTTATCTAGAGCATAGCTCTTTTTCTTTTCTTTTTTTTTTTTTTTTGTGGTACTGGGGATTGAACTCAGGACCTTGAGCTTGCCAGGCAGGCACTCACGCCACTGAGCTATGTCCCCAGCCCTAGAGCATTGCTCTTAACACCAAAATTTATTGATCACTGTTTTTGTCTCCCGCAAAGTCTCAGTGATTTCCTATAATCCAGTTAGGTGCCAGGAGAGGGAAGCATTGCAGAGACTGGTCAAAAGCCTTCTCCTGGCTCCTCCTCCTGAGCCTTGAGGTGCCAGTCTTGTGAACTGGTCAGCAAGTAGAGGATTGGAGGCCATCAGGGAGGGCTGCAAGGCAACATACAGTGTTGGATAATTAGGGTGCGGATGCCTGCCTGACTCCCTCCACCCTCCTTCCTTCCTTCACTTTCTTTCCTTCCCTCCTACCTTTCCTCCCTATCTTCTTTCCTCACTCCCTCCCGCCCGCCCCTTCTTTCTGAGTTCACCTAGAACGTTGCCAGAGGAACCCTGACTCATTCTCAGTAGCAGTGGCTCTCGGACCCTTTGCCCTCTGACTGGCCTGTCTTACAAAGAGCCATTCCTTCGTTTCCCCTTACCTATGAGGATTAGGCCTGGTGAGCATTGTCCTTCCTTCTCTCCTTGCTTGGCATTTGCTACCTTATTAGCACCTACACCTCATTGGATTGCTTTGGGGTGGGCCTTGGGACGGAGGAAAGTGTGAACCTACAGTGGCATATTGGTTCCCTGGGGAGTAGGATGTGCCCTGTTGCACCAGTGTAATTCCCTAAACAAAGTATGTAACATCAGCTGAACAAACTACATAGCCTGCCAACCAGAGCTCATGTTGGGCCCAACCAACACATTTAAATGCTGCCTCCATCTCAGAATTCCGCACACCCAGAATCAGGCCTGGTAGTTGATGTGTAGAGTGATGGTCCAGTTTGTTGGTCAGCAGTGCATAACAGGGCATTTGTCCTGTACTCACCTGTTCCTTTGGGAATTTGCCATGTAGTCTCATGAGTGCAGGACAGGCCTGGATTATTCCTCTTGCCTTTCACTGGTGACACAGTTGCACAACTGACACAGCTGAAATTCATAGCAATGCAACCTAAATAAACCACTCTATTTAATGGCTGTTACTAGCTGGTAGGTTTGTCTTGGTTTCTACACGTAGTCATGGTTTCTGTATGTTATCCATGAAAATTATTCACTTGATAAGAGTCAGATATTTCGTGATATGCTTACTGTTTTATGGTAAGATAGCTTTTGCAAAAGACTTGGGAAGTGCAGTTTGTAAGCAGATTATGTAAGGAAGCCTGATTTGAGCAGACTGTTGGGGCCCAGGTGCATGCTTAGTAGCTTTCCAGAACTAACACGATGCGCTTTGGCAGGATGGCAGAGGGCTCAGCTACCTAGTGAGCTCTGCACCATTTTTGTATGTGGGAAGAGGCTGCCAGGACGTTTTTCCCCTTCTGATCACTAGCTCTGTTGGTGAAAAAGCTCTGGACCAGAAGATAAGAGAACCTGAGTCATAGCCCTCTGCTGCCACTTACGTTGAGAATTTGGACAGTCACTACCTTGTGCAGGTACTCACCTGGGTACCGGTGGCAGAGGGGACCATCTGTGGCATCTGTGATGATCTCCTGAGACGTAACATGGGAAAGCATTTTGGGAGTCAAGCAGTGCAAAACGAGTGTCAAAATAGGTCTGCTGGAGCCCGTGGGACAGTCCCACCTAACTGCACGCTAGGGCGCATAGATACTTTGTGACCTACCTGAACAAAACGTGGGATGCTTTGCC
The DNA here is from genome assembly GCA_004027595.1 of Dinomys branickii. Lineage (NCBI taxonomy): Eukaryota > Metazoa > Chordata > Mammalia > Rodentia > Dinomyidae > Dinomys > Dinomys branickii. Next base: position 12,598 of record PVLD010026559.1, on the reverse strand, counting down.
GAAGCTCCTAAGCCGCTAACTACCCTAGTGGGCTATCGGCGTGGCTGCTTCAGTAGCCACGTTCTCCTTGTGGCCCCCCGGGAGCCTTTCCCCTGGGGCTTTTTGTGCTTCACTGCATTGTACTGTGCAGTGCTGTTGGCTGCACTTGGGAGCTTATTAGAAATGGAGTATTACAGGCCTGTTGTATCAGTGTCTGCATTTTAACTGGATTCCCAGGAGATCATGTACACGTGAAAGTTTAGGTAGTACTGATTTGGAGCTCTTATTACCATGTAACTAAATGTAGCTGCCTTTTTAATATAAGGGTGCACCATCTTTTAAATCCACTGTAAGTTTTTTTTTAACAGAAATAAATACACAACAGAAAAGTTCTGTATAAATATTAGGCTTCTTAAGGTTTATTTGGATTATACATTGGGGCCAGGGTACTATTTTGGAGCACATTTTTGAATTTGTATTTAAGGGAATTATATAAGGATTGTCATTGTAGTTTTTTTGTTTCTTTACTACTCACCCATACTTAAAACTCCTGAGAAAAGCCAGGCGTGGTGGCACACGCCTGTAATCCCAGCACTCGGGAGGCTGAGGCAGGAGGATTGTTGTGAGATTGAGGCCAGCCTGGGCTACAAAGTGAGCCAAAGGCCAATCTGAACTGCATAGCGAGACCCTGTCTCAAAAACAGACAAAAAACATAAATAAATTTTAACTGTTTAGAAAGTTAAATCCTTCTTGATACTGGCTGTGTTTCTGATACTTTTGGTGCTTTCTCTGCTGTCCCTCCCACTCACTCCCGTCTGACGTGGTTGACACGTTTTTAGGGAATCTGCACATTCCTTTCTGTGCAACTGGGACAATGGTGTGGTGGGAGGAAAGCAGGGCCTGCTTATGTGTTTGAGTGTGTAACTTAGCGCTCAGGCAGACCAGGAGCATGTCCTGTAATTTCTCTGTACTGATGGGCACATTTCTTTTCAGTTCTCACAAGTGGTATTAGTTCTCCTTTCCCATTTCTGAAGCATCTATGAAAACATTAAGACCCATGTCCTGAGTTACAAATTTTGTAGTGGGTTTGTTCTAACCAGAATTCAGTCTTAACACTTGGCCTTTGGTTGATAGGTCTTTTAAATTTTGTATGTGTGCGTTATGGCAAACCTTCTGGAGCTTTCAGTGTTGACAGACAGCTCACTTAGCATGTGTGCCATAGGTTCGCCACCACTAGTCTGTATGTTCTTTCACCTTTTTGTTTGCTTTTGCTTTTTTTCAGTTTATGAGGTTACTGGGTACTTGCTGCTAGGTACTCACACAAGGAAGCACCTGTTTGATTGTTTCCTATGATGTTATTTTATTTGATCAGTGTGTTCAGATGTCATCTGGATCCATCAGCTTTTTGTATAATGTTATTTTGTTTGATGAAGTTGTATATTAACAGTTGCTCTTTGTGGGGTATTATGTTACAGTGATTTTATTTTCATTACATGAATATATATACTACATTTTTTATATGTGTGGATATATATATGAAAAAGTGTGTGTCATAAGTGTTAGTAAATAATGACTTCTAAAAACTAGTTGCATATTAATGGGTACAGAATTCATTTTGGGTATGATAAAATGGGTAATAGTGAGAGTTATGTAATATTTGAAAGGTTTTCAGGATATTGAATTGTACACTTGAGTGGTCAGAGTGGTAAATTTTATGTATATTATGCCAAAAAAGTCAAATCAACTAGAAATGGACTTTGTAACACATTGGATTAAAATATCTGTTTTGTCCACAATGAGTGATTATTATTAGTCTCCCAGATGAGTCACAATATAATGCAGGATGGAGAAGTAAAGGTTTCTTAATTGAAGAATGCCATCTAATAAAGGGAAAAGGAACTATAATTAGAAAAAGAGAAAAAGTTCATTTTGCAACTTGTAAGTAGTAATTGACTTGGGCAAGAATTGTTAATAGATGCTCAAACCCTTTGATAAAGGCTCCTTGGAATCCCCATTGTCTCAAAGTATCTCTCTGTACATTACTACTTACAAAGGGGAAAAGTGTCTGTAGTAGGCAGATCTATTCCAAGTGATCATCAACGAATGGGAGAGACTAGCGTTCTGTGGTGTTACACTACGATCCAGCGGAGTTGTACAGTTGGAATTTAGGGTGTTTCTGACCAAAAGTATTCAATCTGGTCCTAGTCATGAGGAAGCAATTAGACAGTCAAGAAAATAGCACATTCTAGAAGACCTCTGGCCTGACTTTAAACATTCAGTGTTATGAGTGAAAAAGATCTAATTAAGGGAGACTCCCAAAGGCACATCATGACCCACATGCAATGCACTAATGAATGAATGAATGAGCCCAGTTAGAGTGATCTATATATTAAATGATAATTGAATTAGTTTACTAGGGCTTCCACAACCAGGTGTCAAATCCTGGCTGGCTTAAACAGCAGAAATATATATGTATTTTTTTCACAGTTCTGGACACTGAGATCAATATGCCTGCTGGGTTGGTTTCTTCTAAGATCTCTCTCCTTGGTTTGCAGCTGGCTGGCTGTCTTTTTCTGGTATCTTTGTGTAGTTCTATCTGCCTGTATCCTAATTTCCAGTTCTTATAAAGATACTGGCCATGTTGGATTAGGTAATGATATCATTACCTTGAATGATACCATTTTAACCTAACTCCTTTAAAGACTTTTCCTTCAAATCTAGGAAGTCACATTCTGAGGTACAGGAATTAGACTCCCAACATGTGAATTTGGGAGGAAAGCAATTCAGCTCAGAACAGATATTGGCTCAGTTTTAAACTGGTTTGGGTGAGATAACCATGTTGAGGTTCTGACGGAGTATGGTGTGTTTTCACTAGATTTTAAGCTCTTGAAGACAGAGACTTTCTCTAGAGCCCAGTACATTTAAAGCACCTGTCACATAGCACTGAGACACTGTTCACTGTTGCCCATGATTTGTACTGCAAACCCGTGGCAAGTTGAAAGTGGAAGAAATTCTTTCTCTACGCGTCTGTGGTTTGTTAGAGACTTTTTCTAATCATCTACCCGGTCTCCTCCATGTCCCACCAAGAGTGATACTTTAGAAATACGTGAGGACTTGTCCCAGGGTAATTTCTGAGGAAAGCATGATGGGGAGTCAGCCGCTGAGCAGACCTCTGCAGGGGCTGGCTGTGCCAAGGTGCTTAGTCTCCATGACTGCGGAAAGGCTGCTTCCGAGGAGGCCGGCTGGAGTGGCAGAGTTCCCAGGCAAGTCCAGTGTGTCCATTGCAGCTATTTCAGGTCAGCCCCTCCTCAGAGTAAGGACACAGGAGCATCAGGGAACTTAAAAGACGGGGAGTGATGTCAGGTCTCCCTTTGACTTTGCCATGCCCATTGGCAGGGAATTTCCTTCACTTCTGAGCATTCACACAGTCATCTTCTTTCTTTTTTTTAAAAAATTTTTATTTTAAAGAAAAAGAAACAAAACAAAATTCCAAAACAATGATAGGAGGGTAACAATCATTGCATATTATAATCTTTAAATTCGTTAGAGTACGAGATATCAACATTTAATTGTCTAATATTAGCACAAATCTAACTTTCCAGCAAACTGAGAAACAGTAGTAGTATACCTATTTTAGCTATCTTTTGTATGTGTATATGCACACTTATACATAGAGAGAGATAGATAGATAATTTTATTTTTTGCCTTTCCCTTCTTTTCTTCCATTCCCCTAAACCAGGTTCTCTTTCCTTTTGGAGTTTCTTCCTATTTTACAGTATCTATTGTGCATTTTGGATCTTGTTTACTCTTTTGGCTTCTCACTGTAGTGAGACAGTACGGTGTTTACACATTTGCATCTGGTTTATTTCACGTATGAGTATAGTCTCAAATTACATTCATTTACCTATAAAAGTCTCTATTTATCCTTCTTTATGGCTGAGTAATATTTCATTATATAAAAAGACCACATCTGTTTTAGCCATTCCTCAGTTGATGGACATTTGGATTGTTTCCAAGATCTAGCTATTAGAAATTGTGCTGCTAATAAACATCAGGGTGGTGGATTGACAACTAGCGGTTAACTTGTAACATGCAGCCAAACTTAACCAGCATCGTGCTGAGTGTGGGAGGCCCACCCACCTGAGGATTGTTGCTGGTAGAACTGGAGAAGAAGGGTCCTGATGGAACCTCAGCTTCCCTCATCATCAGAGGAGCTCAAGACCTCACTGTTGCCGAGGACGGCTGTGGTACTTTTCAGGGAGCTCGGTTCTTACTTTGGGCATCGCTTCCTGGCTCCAGTGCATGTCCCTCAGCCTGCTGGCACAGATCCTTATCCTGCTGGTAGAGACTTTCTAGCTTCCACTACTGACCTTTGGGCCTTCTCCCCCTAGTGCAGACCTGTTAAACAGGCCTGCCTGAGACATTGTCATGGCTCTTGGCCTCAGGTGGACTCGGGGAGGGCGGCATTGTTATGGGCTCTAAGTCTTTAGTGGGACTCATGCAGGACGTTATTGTGGGATTCAGGCCCTCAGGTGGGTTCTTTGGTCTTTAATGTGCGGACATATTCCCTGGATTCTCTTTTGAACATGATTCTTTGGGTGACCATTATAAATAATCTTATAAAATATATGTCCTGCACTATATTGTTCCCCTTGCAAACCTCCAAATTACAGCAATGGGTGCACATATGTCACTGTGGTGTGACGTTTTTAATTCTTCTGGGAAGATACCCAGAAGGGTAATAGGTGGGTTGAATGGAACCTCTGATCCTAGTTTTTTGAGGAATCTCCACGCTGCTTTCCACAATGGTTGCACCAGTCTTCATCCCCACCAGCAGTGGAGAAGGATTCAATTCTTTTTAGCCCACAGCCCCTCCAGCATTTGTTAGCCATTTTTTCAGGGTGAGATAGAATCTCAGTGTTGTCTTAATTTGCGTCTCTCAAAGGACCAGTGATGTTCAACATTTTTCCTGTGTTTCTTTGCTGTCACACAGTCATTTTCTTGCTCATGGATGCTGACTCTGAATTGGAGGAGTGGACCTTCTTTTCATTGTCTCCCCCCGAGTTCTAGAAGTAAATCTCAGCCCCACGTCCTCTTTTCACAGTTTCGTGGAGGTTTCAGTTAGCCCATTTATGTTGTCCACCAGTACCAGAACTTTACCCAACTTTCTACTGCTTTATTTGCATGTTCACATTGATTTGTTCTGAGGACTCTTAAAGTTAGGAACCTTGCCCCACTATTTTGTTTGTATGCTTTTTTCCCTTAAGTTATTTATTTATTTATTTATTTATTTATTTATTTATTTACTGGCACATTTACTTTATGTTGTAGTCTTTTCTTTTATGGTTTCTGGGTTGTATGAATATTTTAAACCAGTTTCTACACTTACGTTACATAAGAAATTACTTTTTTAATGTGATACCAAAGATTAAACCGAAGGACTTATCACTGAGCTATATCGTGAGCCCTTTCGTTATTTTTTGAGATGGGGTTTCACAGTGTTGCTCGGACTGGGCAGGAACTTGTGATCCTTCTGTTTTCATCTCCTAGAATGCTGTATTTACAGGTATGTGCCACTCTATCAGTTGTGTGTTTTTCTACTGTGCTACTTGAGAATCAGTCTCTCTCTCTGTCTTCTTAGAATCAATCTCCCCCCTCCTCCCTCTCTCTCTCTCTCTCTCTCTCTCTCTCTCTCTCTCTCTCTCTCTCTCTCTCACGAAAAGTAGAGAACCAGTTTAATTTTTGGTGTCCCATCCTGGGAGTTCCACTTCATCAGCCAGTATGACCCCCTGTCATTTACACCAAATCTGATTCAGACTGTGCAGAGGAAATCTGATTAGCTCAGAATGCAGAGGCCTCTCTGCAGGGTGTAGGTGTCTGCGGCCGATTCTGACCGAAAGGACGCAGGTACCTAGTAAGCATGGTGCTGCTCACTCTGTCCCAGGTTATGCCTCTCATTCAATCTTTACTTTCTCCTTGTTTTTTAATATAAGACAAAATAAGAGGTCATGTTTGTTACTGGCTGGTAGTAGAGTCCTTACTACATTTCCAGGCCTTTTTTAGTTTTTATTTTGAGACAAAGTCTCACTAAGTTGCTAAGTTTCCCAGACTGGGATTGAATTTATGATCCTCCTGCCTCAGCCTCCCAGAGTGCTGGGCTTATAGGCGTGTACCACCACACCTGGCAATAAATGAGATTTCTTAGAAGTGCAATCACAATTTCATTATAAGATCTGAAAATAAATTACAATTCCTTCCTAACTTCAGATATCTATTTTGTGTACATTTTCCTTTATTGTTTATAGTTTTAAAATAGCTTTTCAGTTGTAACTAAGCACCACATACATCAGGATGGCTTGATGTGTCCTGGTTTTCTTTTGATCACTGGGTTTTCTTGCACTCTCAGCTCTATGTCCCTCTTGTCCTCTGAAAGGCATTGCAGCATCCCCTGTAAAGTCACGACTGTGTATTCATATCATGGCTCTACCACTTGCTTTCCATGTGAACTGCTCAACCTGCTTGTACCTAAGTTTCCTCTGTCAAAGGGCATCTACTTTGGGAGGCATTGGAAGGTCAGAGTGCTAAGGTCTGCAGAATTTAGAATGAAGCCTGGGGCAGCATAAGCTTTTAGAAGTGTTAGCTGTGGACCTGGAGACGGAGGGGCTGCTTAGAGTCCTGTCAAGGGTCTCTGGGCTGTAGAAGGGGATGGGAGAGGCTCAGGACAGGGGAAGATGCATCTGCTAGCTGTGCACAAGGCTCCTTTCCTTCTTTTGCTTGCTTCTGGGTTCTTAATTACGCTTCAGGCAGATGAGGGTGATGCAGAGCAGAATTTGAAACAGGTAAGGTATTATTTAGCGGAAGTAACTTCTCCATTGTCCTTTCATTTCTGGTGTTCTTTTTCTCTGTATTTATTAAGTTTGCTGTTCCCTCTCAGAAGTCATTTTAACTTTTCATGGCATTATCTGGGCTTAAGCAACCTGTGATCTCCTAAGTAGAGCCTTTCAGTGCTTTATGAATATGTCATATACTTTTTTCTTTTGTTCCCGACCGGGAGCACACATTCCAGTCTTCAGAATAGTACAATCAGTTTTTATTCATTTAAGGAGCAGTAGTAATTTGGCACTTGCTAATATGTAACAAATTATATTGCAAGCAGTAATTAACAATTGCAGCTGTTCCTAATTATACTGTAACCTTGATGCTTTTTAAAAAATTAAGACTTGAGTTCTGCATATAATATTGGAAAGTAATATCCTGCATTAAGCAGGTCTACCTTCTAGTGAACCATGGGCATTTATGGATATTTATGCTAAATCAACAAGCCCGTTAAATTGGTTTCTGTTACAGTATTGTCCAGTGTCATGATTCATCAGAATAGCCTTAAATGACGCTTAGCAAACTGGGCACATCCTCCAGGCATTACAGTTTATATCAAAATGACGCGGGTTCCATTCATTTCTGGCTATGTGTTTTGTGAGTACCCATTTAAAACTGTGTGAAACACCTCAACTTTCTCATGTGAAGAAGGGGGTTTTAATGACTCCTCACCTTAACTGACGTTTAAGTGAGATCAGACATAAAGCCTTTCATCAAGCTTGGCATAGAGTAAAAGTGAGCTGCATGTTACTGTTGCTATAACTAATAAAATAAATGATCCAGTTTAAGACTTCATGCCTCTGATCCCCAACTTGAGTGGTTTCTGCTTGCTCTTCTCCCCCCATCTGTGCCCTGTGATAGCATGTATCAGCACGTGCTCTGTACCAACTGCGCATTGACAAGTCTGCCATTCCCCCGTGGGGCAGGGCCTCTGACTCATTCGGCATTGTGTCTTTAGGGTGTAGCTCTGGCCTGGGACATTGCAGCTAGTGAGCAAGTAGAGCCTCACCACGTGAGGGAGTGGATGTTAGGAGGTCGGGGTGCTGGGGGCGGGGTGGATTTACTCCCTAGGGGATACTTGGCAGTGTCTGGTGACATGTTTTTGGTTGTCACAGCATGGTGGGGGTAGGTTGCTACTGACATCTAGTGGGTAGTAGCTAAGGATGCTGCTAAATATTTATGTACACCTGGCATTTCAACAAAGGATGATCACTGGCCCCTACAGCAAATGCTGAGAAACCCTAGTCCAAGGCGACCTGACCACATGGGCTGTGACCCTGTGGGAAGGGTATGAACCTGTGACACATCAGTCTGTGTGTGGCCTACGGTTTTCTCAACTGTGGAGGAAAAGAATCTCACTTCTTAAAGAGTTGTTTGAAAAGAAAGGAATCATGCATGTGGGTGTCTAGCGGTGACCTACTCAGCTTCACTCTGAAGATTCCAGCCATCCATCTTCCCTCTCTGCGTTAGAGGAAGTCCCCATGGTGCAAGGCTCGCCTCTCCCAACACTGGAGTGAAAGCCCAATCCCTGTCTCTTCGTGCAGTCAGGACACAAGCAAGTGACCTAGGCTTAGCCGATCACATGCTTACATGTGAGATCAATTGGGAAGAGTGCAAGATGAGGAAGCAGGTTGTATATGAAGCTTTCATTTCATTTTACCTGAGAGACAGCCAAGGTGACCTGCCTTTGGTATGAGGCCTAAGTGGATTTCTTGTCAGGACATTCTGGAGCAGTTTTGGGTACTTCTGGTAGACACTTGGCCTCTGGGTGATTTTCTGGCTTTCTTAAAGGAATAGTGGTTGTCCCATAGCATTTTAACAAACCATGTTTTTCTTAGCCTGTCACCTTCTGTTGCCTGTTTCTAAATTCAATGTATGTTGGACCTTTTTTCCTTTCATATTTAGGATTAGAAACATCACATGATCTTGTTCTCAGCTATTTTTCTTTAAGATCATCTAATCATTACCAACTATCAGTTTAGGGTGTACAGGACACTTTCCCTTCATCCTAATTGGTTATTAAATAATCTTATGAATTAGACACAGTAGAGTTTATTACCATTTTGTCCATTTGGTGGGTGAAGAGATCGAAGGTTAGTGTCAAAGCCCAAGATTACGGTGTTGGCACAGGTAGGCCCACCTTCTAAAGTTGCTACTACCTGCTGATGTCAGTGTGAGTAAGCATCTTCTGTCTCAATAGAGTTAAGAGTGTAAACAGAAAAAATGTCTATTTTAGAAAATATTCATACTGTCTCTTGTCAGTTTTGTATTGTTGGGAACATCTGCTGTGATGTTAGCTTTAGCTTAATGACAGTGATGGTAGAATCTAAAACCAGTGTGTTTAAAGCCTATTTGGTCTCGCAGAACCTACAGTGAAGACACCACTGTGCATTTCCTAACTGCTGTACTCTGCTTCTTAATATCAGACCTTTAGTGGTGATGGTTTTACAGTTGCTTAATGTTTGTCTACAGCGGAGCAGAGTCAAAGCCAACATACGTCACAGCCTGCTGAGTTGTTCTGATAAACTTGCCAGTACCCCTGAAATGACCTGCTTGTATAATTACCCAGTGGGTTAACATTTGTGGCGTCTGATGCTTTATAAGTGAACCGTTGAGTGATAGGAACTTTTGAGGGTTGATTACACAGAAATGTTGTGGTTTGAAGAATGCCTCACTTGGCATCTTGTTGTGTGCTAGTTAATATCGGTAACTTTTTGCATAATTTTTGTCTTTCATTTATTAGAATTTAAGGACAATGACCAAAGGGACGAGTGACTTAGTTGTTTTAATAAAAAAACATTATTTTCTTAAACTTGAGACAACTCTTTCTTCTTTCCTCAAGTTAATGGTAACTGTGTGGTTTTAGGGAATTCCAAGCTTGCTTTTGCAATTTCTGATTGTATCAGTCAAGGTTCACTTGCAGAGAACAGAATCCACTCTGGCTGGTTTAAACCAAGGGAGATTTATTACAGCATATTAAATGGCTTACAGAATTTGTTGGAAAGGTGAGGAAACACACTTGAGGTTGAGCTCTCAGGAATGACTTCCAGAAGCTCACATTAAGCAGGCCACCAAGGGAGCAGGGGCCTCCTGTGTAGCCAGGATACTACCTTCTAAGCAGGACATGTCTCAAGACAGTGCTGCCACTCTTATAGGAGGACAGAAAGGAACTACAGGAAAATCACACACTTCCATCAGTGGTGCCTCTGGCAGGAATGTGGGCCCCAACTTTCAAATCTTTGCCTTACAAATCTTACCCTATTTCATTTGGCTGATGGCACCTGGATTTCATAGCTGCAAGAGAGTCTGGGATGCACAGTTTTAACTGTTCAGTCACAACAATGTAGGAGGCTAGAAAAGGAGGGTCGCCCTAGCTGCTAAATTGTTAGGTTACACAACAGCATATCTCTCCCTGGGGTTCACCGACATTTGGTTCCTCAGGCACAAAAGACTGCAAGAATTTTTTGTTTTCTCATTCTGCCCTTTTCTTGTCAGTGCATGTTTGCTTGCACAGACAGACTGCAGGCAGCTGGTTTCTATCGCATGTGTGAGATACATGATCATGTAAGGCTGTGCTTTTCTGGACTCAGACATCTCAAGTTTGGGAAGGGAATTGGAGAAGTACTGTTGAAGAAAGGCAGTGTTTTATAGTTCATGATGTAGCAGCAGAGAGTGTGACCTTGAATTCTAAACTATGGGTGCTATGCTCATCCACACACATTTGTGATTTGTAGGGAGTTTTAAAAACACCCACTTGGGAGATTCTGATTGGGATTCCATTGGTCTTTTACAAACACTTCGGGTTTGGAGAAAACCTAAAAGCCCCTCAGGTAAATTGAATATGCAGCTGGGGCTAACTAAAGAGCTAAAGTCCTGATCAGCTACACATTATCTAAAGCTGTGGCTCTTAAACTTTGTGTCAGGACCACCTGCAGGGTTTGTTAAACACACACTGCTGGACCCCACCCTACAGTGTCTTGTGGAGCATACCATTATCATTGTAGAGTTCCCTGGCGATACTGGTACTGGCAGTTCAGGCACACACTTTGGGAATCACAGATCTGAAGGGAGCTACTGATTTTCATTGTAGATATTTTTTATGTATCTCGCAGACTTTTTTTTAAAAAATTGAGATGCTGGTGATTTAACCTTTGTGCCTCTACCATGGAAGAATCAATATTTTTACTTCCTTGTCATTTTTCTGGGCTGAATAGTCTGAGGAATAAGATACCCTCTGGAAAATGAGGATCTCACATATTTAGAGCTTCCCAGGGTGAGAAGAGAGCCTTCTTTTTCTTTGCATTTGATTCTTCGAATGAGGAACCCTTATGTTATGTAGGCTTTCGTATATGAAAAAGGAAGTTAGAGATAACAGTCGTTTTGAGTGCATGGTTCTGTACCACTGTGATTCATTACAGTAGTGAGCTTATAACCATGGCTTTACTGGGGGATAAGAAAGCCAGTGTACATTTCTCTAATGGCCAGTCATGGTGAACATTATTTCATATATTTATTGGTCATCTACACTACTTCTTCTGAGAAGTACCTATTTGTTATGGTTGCCCAGTTTTTAAATTTATCATCAAGAAGTTAAATAATAACAAATGCTGGGAGGCCGGGCCACAGAGGAGCCGTTCTGCATTGTTGGTGTCCATGTAAACTAGTGCAACGGCTATGGAGATCAGTGTGGAGATTATTTAAAAACACTAAAACTAGAAATTTCATTCATCACAATTATGTCTCTTCTAGGCATCTTCCTAAAGGAGTTAATGGAATTGTATTACAGTGGTACATACTTACTCCCATTTGTAGCAGCACAATTCACAATAGCTGATTCCTAGAAACAGTCTGTATGTCCATTAGCAACTGGATGGAGAAAGAATATGTGACATTTATTACTCTGCCATAAAGAAGATAAACTTGAGGCAAATGGATGGTAAATTTATAGATGCATGCACCACACGACCACGATGTTAACTGAAGTAAATCAGGTGCGCAGATTTAACTACCACATGGTTTCTCTAATATTAGAAACTCAAAACATAAATAAAGAACAAAATAAAAGATAGATAGTAGGAAGTAGCGGGGTCTTTTTTCAGATGAAAAGGAGAGCAAAAGATAGAGAGGGGAGAGAGAGAAAATGGATTATAAAAAGATGGAAATAGAGCTTTTGCAAACAGGAAGGGGTTGGAGGGAGCAGTGGGGGTGGGGGGAGGGAACAAAAAAGAAGGTCTATCATATACATGTACAAATGCCATAATAAATGTAATCATTATGTACTACATATGTGTACTAACAAAGGAAAGAAGAAAACCAGTTTAAAAAATGCTCCTACAAATAGGAACAATCTTCTCAGCAAGACCCTTACCTTTGGCTGGTCTAATTCATATTAGAATGAGACAGAGTTAATTTGTCCTTAAAGGTATCATTCTGGTTTTCTTGTCATTGTATTTTTCCTTTGTCCCAACCCTCTTTTTAATGCCAGTTACTCAAGTTGTGCTATTGGCTGGTTATTTTTCTTGAGATGTACGCAGCATGTTTTTTTTTCTTTTTTTTTTTTTAATTTTAAAGACAAAAGAATGGAGACATATGAACCAGAAAAGCCATAAACAATACAGAAAATACAAAGTTATACAGAATATAGTAGGGAATTAGAACTGGATGTTGTATTACATAGTTATCTTCACATTAGTTAACACAAAAACATTAAAGGAAACACCAAATTATAGATAAGATAGTAGGG